>VDFB02258103.1:0-41761 GCA_007258455.2 Sequoia sempervirens | reverse complement strand
AGAATAATTAAATAAATAAGATTGATTTAATTAAGTGACGAAGGGATTAAATGAATAATTAAATAAATACAAAATTTATTTAATTATAGTTGAAGTATGATAAAGAGTAAATTAAATAAGAATTTATTTAATTTGACAAGAAGGATAAGGTTAATTATTAACATAATTAAATAAAAAGTGTTTATTTAATTAATCAGATAGAATAAAGAAAATGTTAATCAATTAAATAATTAATATTATTTAGTTAATAGAATAATTAAAGTTAAAGTGAACTAATTAAATGATTGACATTATTTAATCATGACCATGGAATAAGTATGAATTATTAAGAATATTGAAGTCATGGGCTTAAACTCGATTTCGGTGTCTACATTCCTAGTTTGGTATAAATAAGGAGTTAATTCATATTGTTTCACCTAATATTTTCAAGATAAATCTTAAGCATTTAATAATTCAAGTGATCAGGCATTACAAGGCATATTTCAAGTCATTATTGTAGTAATTCAAGGTCTTGTCATCATGTCAAGGGTGTAATGCATTCGTGTGTGTTGATCTAAGAACTAAATGTTGCATTGAGGGTCTATTTAGAAGCTTCATATTACATCCAATATATACATTCTTCATGGCCACTCCACAAATGTTTCAGATTTACATCATAAGAAAAAATTCAAGGTGACATCATTTACATTATTGTATTGTCATGCTTCATTTTATTCATTTCATCATTTGGTTTAATTACCTACAAGGGGTTTGACTTAGGAAAACCCCCATTCACTAACAAATCAACAAGTATGTTTCCCTTGAGTGTTTTATTGCAATTTTTTTAGATTGGAGCAAGATTTGGAGCAAAGTTGCAAAGCTGTCAAATTTGCTAAATTTTTCTTTTGAAGTGCAAGATCACAAAAATTGCTCCATAGACTTAACTACATGCTTCCAAAAATTGATAACTAGGATTTCAAGAATGCAGACATCAAGGTACATAGTTTTGAAATCATATTTTTGAAACCCTAAAAGGACCCATTTTCCATTGAAGGTGAATCAATACTCCATAGCTCAAAAAAAACTTTCTATCTAGGTACATAACCTTTTATGCTCTATAATCATCCCTAATAGTTGCTACATCAATTAGGTTACATTTTTGGGTTCTTTTAGCATCATATTGTATCATAGAAAGAAAGAAACTTTCTTTATTTTGGAATAATTGATGACCAATTGGAATTAATAAGGCCTTGATTTGGTGTTGTGATTTGTTATTCACGTCCACACTAGGTCTTGGACCCTTTGCAAACTGAATAATATGTATTTATCGATGTCTTGCAAAGGTGTTGTAAATTTTTATGAAGGAATTTTATGCTTTTCTAGACTTAATGAAGTCATTTTTCCCTAACTCAACATTATAAAATGTATTTAATTGCATCTTCACATCAGTCTAGAGGGCTTGTAAACTAAACCTAAGCTCAACCTAGTGTTGTAAGTGTTTTACATGTTAACATTGGTTCTTGTGGCTTTCTAGGCTAAGTGGACCACATTTTAGTGTTGTAAAGTGTATTTAATCACACTTTCATATTGAATTATATGTCCCAAGCCCTAATTTACCTTCACATCATTAATAGGCCCCTATTACCCTGTATTTTACATCCTGAGGTAGAATTTTATCAAATAACCAACAAAGTCATCATATAAACCTTATTTTTTACTTCCTAGCATCCTAGCTATCAATGGAACCCACTGGGACTAATTTAACACTTGTGGTGAATGAGTCCTTACTAGGTGGGACCAATTTTCCCAAGGTGGTGAATGAGTCTCATTTGTGTCAATTTTGACTTTTGAGAAGGAAATTTTAGAATTTAAGTTTTTCTTTTCCTCATGTCGGCCTTGGGGATCCAATTTATGAGATAATTAGGAAAATTTCATATAAATACAACCTTCTCAGCCCTAATTCATAATATCATAACTCATTCACACATCACTTATCATTCATTCATCATCTATAATCTCTATCAAGTCAAACAAGTTATGCTTTCATCTTTGCAAGTCATCAAGATAACTTCCTAAGACAATCAAGGGAAGATTCTTCATGTTTTACCCCACACATTCAAGATCAAACATCATGGGAAGGTAATTAATTCATTATTTCATGTTTAATTACATTCTTTATTCATTCGGTTTAATTACCTAAAAGGGTTTGACCAAGACAAACCCTCGTGCCCTAACATCCAACATTTCCCTTTCTTATCTTGTGTGTTTTCATATTTAGAGATCTAGGTGGCTTATGAATCATTGAAGATTGCATTACAATTTTTTTCAAGTCATCTCTACATTGATAAAGAAAAACATCAACAAAACATCACTTTCATGCCTGAATCTGACAGTTTCATAACTGGACACCTAAACAAATAGAAATTATAGACTAAAGGCTCATGTTTCCACCTTTGAATATTCATAAATTCAAAAGTGGACTAATTTTCCATGGTTGGAAAATGGGTCTCACTTCCAGGCTTGATTTTTTTTTCTATATTTTTGGGTACCCTTTTGGACTTCGGCCATAATGGTGAATGAGTTCCACCAGGCCTAAAAATCAACATCAGCAACATTCCAAAAGTCATTTCTAGTCTCCATCTATATCCCAAGTGCACACTTTCAATTTCATCTATTTTTGTTAAGTTATGCATTCATTTCAAGGCATTTATGTATATCACAATGTGTTGTCAAATAATTTGTATTTCTTTAGTTTCCATTCAATAATCAATAACTTTCATTAGTTTTCTACATTTAGATCATTTCCTTTAGTCATAATTTCATCATACATATCTTATATTGAGTGAACCACTTAGACTTTTATGGTGTGGGATCTATCTCTTTCCTTTAGGTGAAAGGACCTAATTGAGAAAAGAGACATAGCATCCCTAATCCATAAAAAATCTATTGTCATTTTGGTGAACTTACTTTTTGAATACTTTTCTTTTCTTATTTCAAGTCCTTCATCCTATATCTAGCCTTGCATTGACTTTGCATTAGGGTTTGCATTAGTTAATTGGCATGCTAGGTTTTAAATTTTGCATTCATAAAAAGAGCACTTAGGTTGCACTATTGGCATCTAAATTCATTTAAATTTTTTGAAATTCTGCATTTTTAACTTAGGTCTGCATCATAACACTCAACAAACATCAAAACCACTCAAAATTTTCTGAAAATTCTAAAAAACTCCATACCGGGACTCATTCGCCACCTTGGGCGAGTCAATCCCTTTTCACCCCTAAAATTACCCTTTACAAAACTATAAACCCTATTTTTCAACTTCTATTTGGTGCCATTACCTACCTATATAAGTTAGTTTAGTTTTTGTGACACGCATTTCATTTTATCTAGCTTAAATTAGCTCATTTCATGGATTGTTTAATTAACATTCACATCTCCAACATTTCATTTTTTAGATTATTGCATACTATAATCAACAACTTACTTTTTTTTACATCTGAAAATTACATATAAATCATTGCATTGCACTTTATTTATTTTCACATAGCATGTTATTTTTCACAAGATGTGTCTTTGATTTGGTTAAATATGGATTTTATAATCACAGTATCCCCTGTTATGAGTTTAATTTTGATTACAACACTAAGGAACATGATAGTCATATCTTTGACCAAATAATTACACTATCCATTGGTGTGAATGGAGGTGTAGACAATCATAACACACATACTTTTTCTTCTCTTGATACCTCTCCTATTAGTGATGAAGGTATATTGGTGAAGGAAGTTACAAGCCTTGAGGGTCTTGATTGTCCATCTCCTTATTCCCCTTTGGAAGATGTTAGACAACAAGAACATGAGATCATAGAAACATTTCTAAATATCACCTTTCCTAGTCTCCATAACCATGACAATCAAACTTTTCCATCTCCTAATATCCCTCCTCGATGTAAAGAGGATAGGCTAGTGTTAGAAGACATCCTTATTAAGAATCATGAAAACCTTGATCCTCCCTTCCCTAATGCTCCTCCTATTTGGGATAATCTATTTGAAAACCATATAGTGGTCCTTCTCTTGATTCCTCCCCCACTTTTCATGAAGCAACTTTACCCTTGGATGAACATATTAGAAGCTCTCTTTTTAGGGTAGATAATATGGAACAAGATAATGAGACCTTAAAGACAATGGACACTCAACTAACACCTTCTCTTAATCATCCCCCTCTTTATAATCTAATCCTTGATCATCCTCCTACTAGCAATGAAGTCATTTTGGAAGAACCAAGCCTAACTTATCAAGAACATGTGGCTTGTTGTTCTCCTCAAAACTCTCCTTCTAGGGAGAAAATCACGGTGTTAGAAAAAGGAAACAATAATAATGTGTCTTCCTTAGATAAAACAATTATACTTTGTTTTCCTCTAAAAAAGATACATCAAACCAAGAATGTTGAGGTTATGAATGCACAAGTGTCCATTAGATCCCCCTTGATCAATGGACCTCATACATACCCTGTGGGACATCCTAACAACCCTGCAATTCTCTACCCACCTTCACACAAACAACAAACTCAAAATAAACTTGAACTCATCCTTTACCCTCCTTAGAATAATGTTTCACAACAACTAAGTCATAATATAATTGCTCATACATATAACACTCGAAACAATCTGCAACCACCACAACCAACCCTGACACCACTACCATTCCTTAATTTTATCTCACTTAACCCTTTCTTACCAAGTCGAAAGTTGTATGATCTTGACGAGCAACATAAGAATACTCCTACTAAGATATCATTATGGGACCTTATTCAAGCCTCCCATCACTATCACAATATGATCCAAACATCCTTAGAACAAGTTCCTCTCCTTTATAATGTTCCACCAAATGATATAGTAGCCACAATTCAAGACTAAATGCTAACATTGTTTTCCACCAAAGTGAACTCCCCTCTTTGGACATGCAAAATCAAAATGACCCTTTAATGATCATATCAAAATACAAAAAAAAGGATAAAGAGAACTCTTGTAGACATTGGTTTTGTCCTTATTGTGTGTAGGGTGACCCTTTTGGATAGGCTTTGCATTGATCAATCAACCATTCGACCT
This sequence comes from Sequoia sempervirens, assembly GCA_007258455.2. Taxonomy (NCBI): domain Eukaryota; kingdom Viridiplantae; phylum Streptophyta; class Pinopsida; order Cupressales; family Cupressaceae; genus Sequoia; species Sequoia sempervirens. The sequence continues at coordinate 36,675 of VDFB02258103.1, read as the reverse complement.
GGTTCTTTCTCTATTAAGAGATTTGACAATGTCAAAAAGAAACCACTAGTTGCGATCATTATATCTCTTATCATTGGAGTGGCCACCTTCAATACACCAATCCATGTTATTCCTTATGAACTTTCATTTAATTTTATCGTAGGTAGATAGTGGATTCATGCAATGAAAGGTGTGCCTTCTACTCTTCATTGCAAAATAAAATACGTCTACAACAACACAATTCACACACTTGACATTGATCTTAAACCTAATAGTCTCTTACAACTTGATAAAACCAAAGCAACTTCCCTAACCACATCAACATCAACTACACAAGTGGAACCCTGAAGCATAGATTTTTGGCACCAATGCATTTCTTTAGATCTTCTAGGGTTTTTCACCTAAAAGGAGAGAGGTAGGGCACAAAATGCTAAAGGGTTCATTCAAATTATGTTATATGTAATGTTATCTATGAAAATTAAGTGAACTCAATGCAATTGAGTGATCTATATCACTGATTATGAATGCAAACCTAAGATTTAAACTATGTTAGAAAACACGGTGTTGTTTATAAAAAATTAAAAAGGATGAACAAAAATGCAAACTAAACCAAATAGAAGGCTATTTTTTTAGAATGTGTACACCTAGAAAACTGAAGAAGACTAGAAAAAAATATGAAAAATTGATGATGTCTGAATTTGAGTTGACTGGGATTCATTCACCACCTTGGGTGAATCAGTCCTAGTTTTGGGTTTTTTTGCAATGAAGTTGGTTTTTGTAAATCGGGAACCAAGATCTGCATCTGATTCATATTTGCACCTCAATGGGGACTCATTCACCATGCATGTCAAATCATTCAACTTTAAAATTTTTGTAACTTCAAAATTATGTTCTACACCTTGACACCTGCACAACAATTTTTGACAGAAACCCGACTTAAGATCTTGGAAAATTCCTGCAAAAAAGCTTAAATTTTTTGTCTAATGGGTAGTTTTCCTTGGGAAACCCCATATTTAGGTACTTAAACATTTAATGGAGGAAAAATTTCATAAAACCCTAGCCTTAGATGTGTTAAAGACTAGGAAGATCATAAATATGACAAAAGCCCTATTATATTGATCTAGAATAAGAAATACAAAGACAATTTGTATGATGCAAGATCTCAACCCTAGAAACCTTACAACACATGAAAAATGAAAATGAAATGGCATGAAAATGATAAACAAACAAAATGCAAACCTTAATCTCAAGATAGAGTGAAAATGGAAGATGGAATCAATATGAAACCAAGTCCTTAGGTGTGATTTGGTGGCTAGTTGCAACTCTTCACCCTAGATTTCTTCATGATTCACCATAGGCATCCATCATCAACCCTTTACAATTTTGAATCCTAAAAAAAAGAGTGAGCTTCAAGACCTACAAAAACCCTAGTTTTCTGCCCTAAAACTTCAACTTTTGCTAGTGATACTTGTGGTAGAAGACTTGACTTAGAAATTGCTTTGAAAGTTGACTAAAAAGATGTGTAAAATGACCTAAGAGGTTGACATTCATTATAAATTCAAGTTAAATGAATCAAATTCCCACTCAAAATTGAATTTTCCCTCAAAGGGGACTCATTCACCACCCTTAGCGAATGGGTCCCACCAGAGGGGACTCATTCGCCCTATTGACCCATAGTTCTTGTTGCACCAAAAGATCAACTTGTTAAGCCTAATACAACTACTAGAGTTAACAAATCCATGGGAGGTGAGTTAGTCCACATCACGAATCCTAATGGAAGCATTGAACACGTGCCAACAAACTCCCCCTCAACATTAGCTAAGGGTATTCAAACCTGACACATTTGAATCTGATACCAATTGTTGGGCCACAGTTGTTGTTGCACCAAAAGATCAACCTGTTAATGCCTGATACAATTGTCAAAGTTAACAGATCCATGGGAGGTGGTTATTCCATGTCACAAATCCCAAGGGGAGTGCTAACCACCTACCAACATGCCCAAGGTGGTGAATGGGTCCCACTACTGACTTTTGAAAGTGGGTTTTCGGGATATGAAAGAATTTAGTGTTGTTTGTTGGGTTTTATGTGATTTCTCATGTGAAACCAGCCTCTAGATAAAAATAATGGGTCTTAGGGGCCTATAAATGTTGTTTTGAAGGATAAATGATGTGAGGGAACTCAAAAATGGGTCTAATTACACATGAAATTATCTCTTTTCTCTAGAGGGTCCAATTTTCTACATTGCATTTAGCCCCCAATTTAGCACCCATATGACTCGACGTGTATATGTAAGCTAAAGGAATCTAAATGATGTACATAATTACATAAAAGGATACTTATTCAAAATGCAGGAAAATGAAGCCCCTAGTGTAATTTTCTACACAACCACATTATTAGGAACTACATCCTACAACACACATTCATTAATTATCCAAAAGTCCTTTTATCAAACTCTTAGGAATCAAATTCAATGTTAGATGTATGCCCCCCCTTGATTTTGCTTGCTTTATGGTGGTGGAATCAAGGTAGAAATCTAGCCACATTGAACAAGAAATGTCGTATTGTAGGGAATTTCCAAGTACCATGCCACATAACGATAGATGGATGATGGTGTCAAGAGTGGAATCTAGATTGTAATGCATCAAACAATGTCAAAAATGGATTACCCTGGCTCCCATTATGTTGATTTGAAGAAGATCTACATTATGAGTTCTTGAAAGGATAATAACCCTATGTTAATGTATAAAAGTAAAAAGGGATGAAAAGGGATTAAAAGAAGGAGAAGAAAGCAACTTGTCACTTACTATTCATTTTACCTTCTTGTAGCTTGAGAGTGACGAGTGAGAGAATAACATGTCAAGTAGATGGGATTACACACCTTCGCGGTTGGATGATCTTCATGAGCAGGTGGTACACGATGAGCTATCTTATGAGGTAAGTCGATTCTACAACTTTCACCTTGTGATTTTATAAGAATTTAATGGTTTAATGCATGGATAGGGTAATTTAGGGTCTTGGAAAAAAAGTTCACAAAGTGTCCCCTTTTGTTGCAAAGTGTACCATTTATTCATAGAGTGTCCGTTTTGTTTGCAAAGTGTCTCATTTCTTCGCGAGGTGTCCCATTTCTTTGCAAAGGGTTCTAAAATGTCTAAGGCCATTAGAAAAGCACACTAGGTTTACTTTAGCACACTTGATTGATGAAATATGTGAAAATTGAAGAAATTAGATGAAATTGGTGCATTTTGTGAGGATTTCTATAAGTCCTTGCCTAGTCATGACAATGGCTAGGGGGAGGGAAACTTACATTTATGAGAGATCATGCACCTGCACTATCGGTGGTAGAGATAGAGCATTTACAGTCAGTGGGTATCTATTGGGAATATCTTATGCCACCTATGAGATACCATGACACCATGCTTATGGATCTGTGTGAGTGTTGGGATGCTAATATTTGTACCTTTCATCTTCCCACTAAGGAAATGACTATCAATCTTGAGGATGTACATTGCATTCTTTGAGTTCCCATTCGAGGAGAGTAGGTATATTTTTTGGGGGGATCAATCATTCCAAGAGAAGAAGAGAGATATGTAGTATTGTATAGGTGGGCATGTACATGATGAGTGAGTTAGAGTGATGATCAACCTTCCCATGCTATTGTATTCATGAGCTCCTATGGTCAGACATATTATTATGCACATAGTGGCACTAGTTCTCAATCTAGATGGATGAGAAACACACTTGGATGGTGGACTAGTACACTTGATACGAGGGGTGTATGAGAAAAGTATAGTCTATTCTTGTGCTCGCTGCATTTTAGCACACTTGTATTATGATCTTTGTTGGTTTGTGTTTCAAGAGATCAACAGTATGGTCCATTTTATGTTTCTATAGGTGTGGTTCCTCGAGCATATCACATGTACTAGACCTATCAGATTCCCTTGTGCTATTGCTACAGGATATCCATGAGCATTCGACTATCCTTTGCGACGCCTATGGAAGTATGGGGATTTACACTTTTAGTGGGTGATATTTGATTTGCTAGAGGATGATGAGATTCTATAGAAACCCTATCTACTCACTCTACACTACCTAGATCCCACAGGATAGTTATAGAGGATGTAGATGGATAGGTATCTAGTTGGGAGGCATGATTATTTTGTACAATAATTCTATTATTAGCGAGTCATGAGATAGTTTGGTCAGGTGTAGACACCACCGAGGGCATGCTCCTTTATTAGATGATCAGTGTGGAGTGCTTGGAGGCTAGGTGATATTGTTTGAATGGCTATAGATCATGTTCGTGAGAGTTATTCTAATGATTCAGATCATGACCAACCATTAGCATCTAACACTAATGATGTCAACAACACAAATGAGCTTGAGGAGTGGTAGTCATATGCATGACCAAATCCTATGTTCCCCATGGAATTCCCTATAGGTGATGTGAGAGAAACACCAAATGAGGGTGATGAGCTAGAGGAGAGAGTAGAGGAGGTAGGATATAGGCTAGTTGATTTTTTTATAAATTTTATTGATGAGGAGTACCAATTCAATGTTGATCCTGACTATTAGGACTAGGATGGAGGAGAGGATGATAAGGAGGAGGAGGATTATGAGGAGGATGATTACTATGAGGAGGATCCACCCCTGAGTGAGGGTGATGAGGTAGTTATTAAGGATCAGTATGAGCATGGAGATTCCTCACATACTTACAGTACAAGATCGTGGGTAGTAGTTATAGAAAATGTTAGCACCCAGAGTTAGAGAGAGGCTAGCACATCCTTAATGCCCCTCAAAGAGGATGAGGTTGGCATTCCTCATGCATCTGGAGACATAGCTAATGATATTTGAGTTTACATATGTCCTTTAGTGATTTATGCTTTATATTTATATCTATATATCATGATGATGTGTTATTGATTGTGTGCATTGTCTATCCTGTAGGAATGATGAGAGACTAGCGAGAGTTCTATTTTTAGGCTGCCATAGAGATAGTTCCTGCATCCATCAATGAGGAGGAGATGGATCTTGACTATGTTCCCCCAGTGATCATGGACAAAGAGATAGTCACTTAGATCATTCGCTAGGGTACAGGAAGTGTACAAGAGTGTGAGGAGGAAGCTCTATCAACCTTAGAATGCACTACAATTAGCATAGACCTCAACAGAGGTGGAACGTCTACATGCAAAGCTAGCACAAACATGAGCAGAGAGAGATCATATGGTAGAAGAGCAACTTGTAGATGTTGGTTGAGTACAAGGTTTGGAGTATGCACTTAGACTTGACAGTTCATGATCACGATCACACATGGGCATCTTGCAATGACCAGGGACCAGATCATGAGCACCGAATCCTATGGGGTCTAGCTCTCACAGACCACTATGACTTTATATATGATATTAAGATTTATATAAAACTTTGATATATATAGACTTGCACATTTGATGTTATTATGATGTGTTTCTTTGTGTGGATGTTATATTGAATGTGATTAATTAAATGACTTATATTAAAAGTATTTAATTAATGTCTACATGTTTTAACATGATTAATTTGATCTAGTTTAAAACATTTTTCAGTTTTCTAGGAGATACAACATTGGCAATTATAAAAGAATATGTTAAATTGAATACACCTAAAACTCACATAAGGACTTAACTTAACACAACACAAAGGTGAATAGTATGAATCCTAAAGTAAATATAAAATGAATTCAAATAATTACATTAGTGTTCAAGAAAAACACAAAACTAGTTGTCAAGAATGAAGCAATGTGAAAACAACATTGCTTGGTCAATCATAATATTCAAAGAGGTTAGAGATAATACCGATGAAAATGCGTGATATTAATAGGTTCCCTAAGGGGTGTTCCATCAAGCTGCATTAAGAGATAAGAACCAAACTTGTAATTGGTATCAACCTTGTAAGGGCTTAACCAATTAGGGTTGAATCTATCTTTATCTTCATTATCAACACTAGTGATATGTTGATTTTCAATAAGAAAAAAAATATCCCTTACAAAATGATCAAGGGATTACCTATGTGTTGTGTCTTTGTTGTAATTTTTTGATGTGAGCATGGAGATGTTCGAGAGCATTAATACACTATTCATCAAGCATCTCAAGCTGATGTAATCATTGATCTTTATAACTATCCTAATCAATAAGGTCTTGGAGAGCAACTCACAAGGCGTGAATTTCTAACTCCAAGGGAATGATTGTGTCAGTTCCATAAACAAGGTTATAAGGTGTAGTTCCTGTGAATGATCTAACACTTGTTTGATAAGCCCAAAGTACATAATATAATTGTATATGTCAATCTTTATGATGTTTGTTGACAGTTTTCTTAAGGATTTGTTTTAGAATCTAATTAGTATCTTTAGCTTCTCCATTGGATTGTGGATAATATGGTGTAGAAAACAATGTTGAATATGAAATATTTCAAGAAACTTCTTAACTTTGTTGTTTTTAAATTGAGTTCCATTATCTAAAACAATCATGGAGGTTAGTACAAAGCAAGCAATTATGTGTTCCAATATTAAATAAAAAATTGCTTCAATAGTTGTAGAATGGAGAGGGATAGCTTCCACCCATTTTGTGAAATAGTTTGTAGTAGTTACGATAAACTTATGGCCAGGTGAAGAGGAGGTGAAATTTTATCAATAATAGCCAATCCCTATAATGAAAATGGCAAAATGGGAACTTGGGCACAAAATTCAGCAGCAAGAGCATGGATCAAATGGCTATGTTCTTGACATTTTCAACATATTTTTACATAAGTGAAGCAATCTATCTCTAGATGTTTCCAATAATAACCCATACGGATAAGTTTTTACACTAACAATCGACCTCCAAAATGACCTCCACAAGAACTAGCATGGGATTCTTCAAGTGCTATGGGGATTTCAGAATCTTTAAGGCATCGTAATAAGAGACCATTGAAAGATCTACGATAGAACACATTTGCAAGAATTACATATTTGGTTTGCGTAATTTTTTTTGGTATTTGTTGTCGTAGACTCAAGAATGGTAGCATCTTTGAAATATTTGTATATAGTATCAGACCATTCACACAAGTCATCTTGAGTTATCACCAAAATGTCGTCTAGTAGAGTATCAATCAAAGGTTTCATGATGGGATGGATAAAAAAGGTGAAATTTATGGTAGGATTGTGTGGGGATATAAGAGAGGTTGTGCTCTCGATTTCATCCACATGCCTATTGTCTTTTTGTGGGATGTTATCAATGGTGAACGAGTCAAATTTTTTAAATAGTTTCATTATAAGATCCTTGTATTTTGATAATTTGTTATGTTTAGTTTGATATGTACCATTGATTTATTTGATGACCAATTGTGAATCACCAAAGATCTTGATATTTTAGCATTCATTTTTAAAGTAGCTCGCAAGCCTATGATCAATGCCTCATAGTCTACTGTATTATTTGTGCATAGGAAATTTAATCAATAGGACAAGGGAATAGGTTTTCCATTAGGTGGAATTTGTACAACTCTAGCACTAAAACCTATTCTACACTTAGATCCATCAAAAAATAATTCCCATGATGTAATTTCAGCAGTTAAGACATGATCACCAGGAAAGGAATCGTGAGTAGGTAAAGTGAGAGGAGAAGGAGCATCAACTAAGTGATCGGTTAAGGCTTGTCCTTTGATTGATTTTTGTGAAACAAATTTAAGGTCAAACTCAGTTAACAACATTACCCACTTAGCTAAGCATCCTAAAAGATTAGTTTTGTTAAAAATATGTTTAAGAGGACCAAATTTTGTGATAACTTGAATTTTAACATTTATTAAATAATGTCACAACATACTAGAATCAAATACAAGATCCATACATTGTTTTTTAATTAGTGAATATCTAGTTTCATAATCAATTAGATTCTGACTTATGCAATAAATGGGATGCTCATTACCATGATCATTATGTTGAGACAACAATGCTACAAGAGCATGGGTAGATGTGGTGATGTACAAGATAAATGGTCTATTTGGAACAGTGGGTTGTAAAATAGGTGAAGTGGCTAGGTATTCTTTTAGACTCTCAAAAGCTTGTTTACAATCCTCATCCCAATCAAAAGTTACACCCTTTTTAAGAAGATGTGTGAAAACTAATGTGTGATTGGCTAAAGATGCAATGAAATGATGAATAGCTTGGATTTACCCTTGTAACATTGTGCAATTGAGAAATATTCCTAGGAGGTAGCATGTTAATAATTGCATCAAATTTTTTTTTGTCCACCTCAATGCCTCTATGAGATATGAAAAACCCAAAAATTTTACCACTATTACGCTAAAGACACTTTTTTGGATTCAATCGCATATTGTATTTATCTATTCATTTAAATATTATGCAAAGGATATTTACATTGTCTTGACGTGTTAACAATTTAGCTAGGATATATGTAGACACGTAAAATATACTGATTGACATTGTGCATTTGATCCTAACTTACTAACATCGTTTCTTCCAAAATCATCCCCCTGTCTAACCATTTGATCAAATTCCCCTATTTGATTAAATTCATCAATAGTTCATCTCTTAATTAAATAAATCATTTTATCTAATCAAGTCATCTCTTTTGTTAATTAAATGAAGTCATTTGATCTAATTATCCCTATTTAATTAAATAATCAATTTATTTGATTAAATCTCTAAAGTCTATCCATTAAATTAAATAAATTAAAACCTTATTTGATTTAATATAACACCATCTCTTTTAATTAAATAAATCAAAATCTTTATTTAGTTATTGTCTTATCATATTCCTCTTTATTTGATTTAAATAAATCCATAAATCTAAGTCAAATAAGTCACATCATCTAATCTCCTGTTAAATTAATTAACCCTTGATTAATTTAATCTCATCTCATCCTCTAGATAATGAAAGTTGCACATGAAAATAGATTTAATTCATTTATTAAATCTCTATTTTCCTCACAAGGCATCTTTTGGAATATTCTCTCAATTTGAATTCAAAAATTCCAAGTCAACATGTACATCCAACAAGGCATTTACTTCCTCTTACATGTCATTTCAACAAATTTGAAATTCAAATATTTGCATTTATTGGCACAAACCCCAAATCTTGCACATCCATCATCCATTCATAGCTTGACAAGTGGCATCATATCATTGGATGAATGTTAGTCCCACATTGCTCAAATTTGGACATTCATCCATCTTGAAATCCTATAAATAAAGAGATCATATCCTCATTTCATCACCCACAATTTGAGTAAAGTTACCATGCTCAAATATCTATCAAGCTTCATTCATTACCATTGAGTTCTTAGTTAGGTCTTTTGCATATTTTTGGCTTGGAGCTATCATCTTTCATTCAACAAAGTGAATCAATCATCTTCAACTCATCAAGCTTGCATCATAGGAATTGGGAAAGGGCCAATTTTCACATCAAATTGGCACCAATTCTCCCATGGGATCATGAGTTTTCACATCTAATTAGGATTTAAATCTTTGTTTTATCATGTTCATTGTGTTCTTTGTTATTTTCTTTCCTATTTTGAAGTTGTAAATGGATTTCATGGGGAATCCTTGTTTTGGCTTGCAATCACTTGTCTAACTTGTTTATTCTTGTTGTTTTGTAGGTACCAAGGTTGGGGTTCACACAATATCATTGACATAATCTTCTAGAATTTTGTGAATGTAATCATGAAATATTAATGTCATTGCATGTTGATAAGTTGTGTCGACATTCTTTAGAACAAAGGGCATCACCCAAAAAAAATGTTCCCCAAACAGTTGTAAAGAAAATTCTGTATTGCTCTTGAGGGTTAATAAGGATCTGGTTATAACCAGAAAATCCATCCATGAATGACAACAAAGCGTGTTCAACAATCCATGATCATGTTATAACTAGAAAATCCATCCATGAATGACAACAAAGCATTTCTATGTCTATGTTAGGGTGCATTTTTCATATCTTTTAAATGACAAACAGGTTTAGTGTTTTTAGCAAGAACGATGTTATGTGTCATAATTTTGAGGTCAATTCCTGCCATATTAGAATATTTCCAAGCAAAAAAATTAGGAAAATCATGAAGTAAAGCAATAATGTCTTCTTTTTCTTCATCATCAAGGTACTTCCCAATCTTAATAACTTTATGTCTATCATTAATTTCCATTGGCACATCAATTCTATCTCCTAAAGGGAGTGCATTAGATTTATGACCTTCAAATTCATAGAGTTATTCAGTGATATCACTTGCTATTTGCTTGGTAATGGTCATGACATGAGGAATTTTTTTCATGGAAGTAAGCGAGGATGTGTTATCATAAATACCTACCATTCATTTCAGAGCTTCATCACTATTGACATACTTGCATGATGATGGTAAGTTTATATCAAGCAATGCAGCATGTTTTATTGTGAGTTTGTGTTTTGGTTGACATGTTATAGCATTAATGTGCAAAGAGGATCGTTGAATAGCTTTTGTTGTTTTAGAAAGAGAATATCCCAATCCATTTTTTGTTTCTTATGTATTGGGTTGAATAGGGACATGAATACCTTGCTCATGTTTTCCAAACCCTTTTCCAATATCTCCTAATTGGTTTACAAGTTCATAGCCTTTTCCATAATTTTTTTCCATTTCTCGCGAATTAGGTGGGGATTGATAATCTATGTCATCAAAAAAATTTGTGTATGTTGCATTTCCATCCATATTATAGGAGATAGATGTTCGAAAATATTGTTCAAAATTTTGAGTTGACATGATTGTTTGTTGCTCTTGTTTCTCATCTTCACTAGATTATTGCAACATATTGGTTTTTGGGGGGTAGAGGGTATACCAGGGTCGATTAGAAGGGTGAAGTTTATGTGAGGGTGGGTAAAGGATAAGTTGAGGTTGGATTACATTAACGTCCTTGGTTTTAGATGGCTCACAATAAATCAAAGTAGACGATGTGGGTGAGATGAGGTCCTGAAGAGACTCATCTATCAAGTTCAAATCATCACGACTAAAAGGTCTGAGGGATAAATTATTGTCAATTGGTTTAAGGTGTTCTAGAGAAGCATTAGAGGTGTTAACATTCGGTATCATGAGTTGGTCACAACAAACCTTAGTGGATGGCTTCATCTAGCAAATCAAATTCATCACAAAAAAAAAATTTGAGGGGGATTTTATCATTAAGGGGTCTAGGTGTCTCATTGCAAGCATTAGAGGATCACATGAGTGAGAGGAAGTCCTGAAGAACTTGATCTAACTTGTCAACATCATCACTACTAAGAGGCTTAGATGAGATGTTTCTAATTTGAATCAATTGTTTGAAGGAATGGTTTGATGTTTTGGTTTTGGAGTCTTTATGTGTCGGTAAAAGAACCGTAACAAAAAAGTGATTGTAGAGAAAAAAAATGTAAAATAGAATAAATTAAAATCTAGAAATTTTGATTAGAAACTATAGAGGGACTGATTCACCTAAGGTGGTGAATGAGTCTCAGGGAACGTATTTTTTAGGATTTTTTTGAATTTTTTGGAGTTTTGTGAAGGTTATAAAGTTTGAAAAATGAAAATATAGATTCAAAATGGAGAATTTTGGAATGATTTAATGAAACAAGATTGAATAATGAATTCTAAATAATACTTTCACTAATGTAATTTTTTGGAAAATGCAAAAACAAAACAATATCCGAATGAAATGTTGATGCAAATGAAGTCTAATATGAAAGATGAAATTGGAATTAGGAGGCTAATATGTTCAAAATCGCAGTTCACCAAAATGAACTATACATTTTTTGCATGAATGCAATTCTCTCTCTTTTAGGAATTTTCACCTAAAAGGAGAGAGGTAGGGCCAAAAATGCAAAAGGGTTCATTCAAATTATATTATCTGATGTTATCTAAGCTAAATGAAGTGAACTAAATGCAACAAAGTGATCCATATGACTAATTATGAATGCAAAACTAAGATTTAAACTATGTTAGAAAACACAATGTTGTTTGCGAAAAGTTAAAAAGCATGAACAAAAATGCAAACTAAACCAAATAGAAGGTTGTTTTTCAAAATGTGTGCACCTAAGAAACTAAAGAATACTGGAAAACAATCTAAAAAATTGATGATGCCTGAATTTGAGCTGAATGGAACTCATTCACCACCTTTGGAGAATCAGTCCCAATTTTGGTTTTTTCTGCACAAAAGCTATTTTCTGTCAACTGGGAACTAAGATCCACATCTAACTCAAATATTCACCTAAGGAGGGACTCATTAACCATACATGGAAAATCAGTCCACTTTCAAATTTCTACAACCTCAAAATTTTGTTCTACACCTTGACACCTGCACAGTAATTTATGACGGAAACTCGACTCAGGATCTTAGAAAATTTCTATAAAATAGCTTAAATTTTTTTGTCTAATGGGGGTTTTCCTTGGCCAAACCACTAGCTATGTAATTAAACCATGAATGGAGGAAATTTAAATAAAACCCTAGCCTTAGATGTGTTAAAGACTAGGAAGATCATAAATATGACAAAAGCCCTATTGTATTGCTCTAGAATAAGAAATGTAAAGACAATTTGTATGATGGAAGATATCAACCCTAGAAACCTTACAACACATGAAAAATTAAAATTAAATCACATTAAAATGATAAATAAATAAAATGCAAACCTTAATCTCAAGATAGAGTGAAAATGGAAGATGGAATCAATGTGAAATCAAGTCCTTAGGTGTGATTTGGTGGCTAGTTGCACCTCTTCACCCTATATTTCTTCATGATTCACCATAGGCATCCATAATCAACCCTTTACAATGTTGAATCTTGGAAAAATGAGTGAGCTTCAAGACTTGTAAAAACCCTAGTTTGATGTGCTAAAACTTCAACTTTTGCTAATGAGACTTGTGGTAGAAGACTTGACTTAGAAATTGATTTTGAAAGATGACAAAAAATATTTGTAAAATGACTTGAAATGAATATTTATAAGCAACATCACCTTATTTTCCCATTATTTAGACCTAAGAGGCTAACATTCATCAGAAATTCAATTTAAATTAATCAAATTCTCTCTCAAAATTGAATTTTCCCTCAAAGGGGACTCATTCACCACCCTTGGTGAATAGGTCCCACTACTAATTTTTAATGGTGGGTTTTTGGGATATGAAAGAATTCAGTGTTGTTTGTCAGGTTTTAAGTGATTTCTTGGGTGAAACATGCCTCTAGATAAAAAATAGTGGGTCTTATGAGCCTATAAATGTTGTTTTAAAGGATAAATGATGTGAGGTAACTCAAAAGTGGGTCTAATTACATGTGAAATTATCTCTTTTCTCAAGAGGGTCCAATTTTCTACAATGAAAACCTACACAACAAAAATGAAAACAACATATTGAACAAGACATGATGCTATTAGAAGATGATTGAGGTTCCTTGGATTTTCAACATGAATTCATGGGCGAGTACAAATTCATCGAAAAAGATTCAAATAAGGGAAAAGGAACAACGATAATGAAGATAGAAAATTTGGATGAACTTTTGAAAGCATCTGCCTCAACCACTTTAAACAAAGATGCAAACTACAAAACAACCTTTGAAAAACACAATAACAAACAACAACCCAATCAAAAAGCAATGAAAAATATTTTGGACATGGTTATGAACTAATGAAACAACTTGGATATAGTGGAAAAGGATGTGGTTCTCACAAACAAGGTATCTACAACCCTATAGACCCTATTACAAAAAAAACCACTCATGTTCTTGGTTATTGTCCTTTGATAGAGATCGCCAAGCCTTCACTCAACATCAATAATCTTACACAACATTCTCCTAAATCATCCTTCACATTCATCTATCTTGAACTCATTGACACTAGTGGTCTTGATTGTTCTCTTTTACAATCCATCCAACAAATAAATACACCTTGGATTAATTTCAATGTCATCTCACAAAACGTTCATGATTTGCATCTGATAGATTTTACCTCCTCCTATAAGAGTGAGAACAAAATATCACAATCTAGAGAAACTTGTGTAAGTGTGACATCTAATACTAAGCAAGATGTATCTTTGACGCAAACCACAAGACCACCTTCTACCATTGATCAAGAGGGTATCTTGTCAAGACTCCTCCAAGATCACATGATCACCCTCCCTCCTAGAACTCAAAATAAATTCTCTTACAAGACTTCATTTTGTACCTACCATAGAGTTCATGGTCACTCCACTAATGAATGTAAGGATTTGAGTTGCACAATCTAACATTTTTAGGAGTTTGGTATTCTTCCTTTAGTGGGGGCACCTAATTCCTCTAATTGATATCAATTTTCACTCTCACCTACATTTCATCAATTTTTTTGGCTCACCTTTTTCCTACACTCAGTGGGGGCAAGGGGTTTAGCAGCCTTGTCCTTGTATGTCACTTATCGTTGACTCTTTTCGCTAGTCGTGAAATTGTTAAGAACATATAAGAGCAAGCTTGGGATGTGGATGACATGCCTTAAGTTGGCTCGCATGTGACATACTATCCTTTTTCATGGCATAGCTTATAAAAAATATATGACTTGGCATAGGGCTTTCTAAGCAAGCTCTCATGTTCTCCTTCTTCTACTTTAAAGTAATTGCTCATAGTATTGGTGTTTGCAATCTCTTTAAAGTGGGGGCATACATCACCACTCACATTTTATTGTGTGATTTTATTTTTCTTATTATTTTCTCTCTTGGAAGCATTAGGCACAATGTTGTCCATGATGATACATTGCACTTGTCCTCTGTTGGAAACAAGATGAGACCATTTTCACTTTTCCTCTCTTGGAAGCATTTGGCACAATGTTTTTTAAGATGAAACATTATGCATACAAAGAAAAATCTCCTTGAACATTCCTTACACCACCCAAGCATTTGCAATGCTAATGATTATCAAGTATACAAAATTTTGCTTACCTCATAGAGATCAAAAATCATTTTCCTTTGTGGTGCCTTATTAAAGTTATCAGGAGGTATACCTTTGGTATGGTTGAGTGGGAAGCCCACTTCGAGGTATGACTTTCCCCATAGCCACCTGTGTGCATGTGAACACATATCAGCCATATGTGTCTCACCTTCTAGGACTTCTCACCTTATGGACAACCAAGAGTTGTATCATCTTAGAGTGAGTATGTATTTTTGGAAAAACAACCTAGATCTGATCCACAACTAGTTGGAAAAATGGTCAAAGCTTGATCCACCTTTTTATTTTTTAAACCACTTCTTTGGGATATCTCACCCCATGGATGACTTGATTTTCTATGGCCCCAAAGTGAGTACATGTTTTCCACCCCGTTCTTCTTTCCTTTAGCTCATTCCATTACATGATTATGTATCTTAATGATCTGACTCAGGATCTTGGATCCTGGTGGATTGACTGCCTTCTTGACCTTTTTCATTCATTGTCATCTACATTTGTACACTTGAATCTCTCTTGAATGTCCACTTTAGTGTTAGTTTGAAGCAAGTTCATACTCTCACTAAAGTGGGGACTAAATGTACCATACAAAAAAGGAAACTTGCTTGATTTAGGAATATTTGATGACAAATTGGACTTAATAAGGCCTTGATTTGGTGTTGTGAGGTTTTTTTCACATCCACACTAGGTCCTGGACCCTTTACAAATTGAATGATATGTATTTATCCATGTCTTGGAAACGTGTTGTAAAGTGTTGTGAAGAACTTTCACATTTTTCTAGACTTGATGAACCCACTTTTCCCTAATTCAACATTATAAAATGTATTTAATTGCATCTTCACATGAATCTAGAAGGCTTGTAAACTAAACCTAATGTTAACATAGTGTTGTAATGTGTTTTACACATTCACATAGGTTCTTGTGCCTTCCTAGGCTGAGTGGACCTCATTTTAGTGTTGTATAGTGTATTTAATCACACTTTCACATTGAATTTTGTATCCCAAGCCCTAACTGACTTGTAAATCATCATTAATAGGTCCCTATTACCCCATATTGTGCATCTCAAGGCATAAATTGATCAATTAATTAACAAATTCATCATATAAACCATATTTTCTTACTTCCTAGTATCCTAGCTCTCAAATGGGCCCCACTAGAACTAATTCACCACCTATGGTGAATGAGTCCCTACTAGGTGGGACTAATTAGCCCTAGGTGGCAAATGAGTCCCATTTGGGTCAATTTTCACTTTTGAGTGATAAATTTTGGAATTTAACTGTTGTTTTTCTTCATGTTGACCGTGAGGATCCAATTTATAGGCTAATTAGGAGAATTTCCTATAAATACAACCTTCTAAGCCCTAATTCATAATATGATAACTCATTCACACATATTTTATCATTCATTCATTGTCTATAATCTCTATCAAGTCAAACAAGCTAGGGTTTCATCATTGCAAGTCATCAAGATAGCTTCCTAAGAAATTTAAGGGGAAGTTTTCATGTTTTGTTGTAGACATTCAAGATCGAACATCATGGAAAGGTAATTAATTCATTATTGCATGTTTCATTACAATCTTTCATCATTTGTTTTAACTACCTAAAAGGGGTTTGACCAAGGAAAACCCCCATATCCTAATTGTAGACACGTAAAATATACATGCATCTGATCTCGACTCACTAATTCCATATCATCCCTTTATCATCATATTCACTAGATCAATTAAATAAATCAAGTTTATTTGATTGATCTCCTAAGTCATTTGTTTAATTAAATAAATTAGTTTTAATCTCCTAAGTTCCTTCATTTAATTAAATAAATCCAAATATTTAATTAAATCTCTAATGTTATTTATCTTCTCATTTAATTTAAATAAATCCAAATATTTAACTTGAATGTCACAATCACCTGATCACCTCTTAAATTAATCGAATAATGATTAATATATAACCCTAATCACCCATCACAATCTCTAGCTTTTCCCACTTGCACAAATAAATCAATTTATTGATTTATTATTTCATCATTTTCTTTCAACTTGGCATAAAAGGAGAATATTCTTCCAAATTTGAATATCCTCCCAAAATGACATGTACATCCAACAAAGTATTTAAGAGGTCTTACATGTCTCTTACATGTCTCTTGCAAAGGTCAAACTTAGCATTTAACTCTCAAATTCGAATTTCAAATCCCCCCCTCTTTGGCACATTGACCAAAATGTGCTCATTCCTCAACCTATCACAAGTTGACAAGTGGATTCTTTGTATTTGTGGATCTTTAGTCCCACATCCTCCATTTTTGGCATTATTTTATCCTTCTTGGCTATAAATAGAGGCCTCCTCTATTGTATTAATCTTCCACAACTCATCATCTTGATCATCAACATAAGTGGAGCTTATCAAGGATTGGGAAAGGGCTTCTTTCCACAGAAGCACCAATCCACTATAAGATAGAGTTTGCATCATGTTTTGATATTCTTTTACTTTAGTTATCTTGTTATTTGTTTTCATTTTTGAACCACGATGTATTATTTCATATGGATGTTGAAGGTCTGTTTTGTTTAAAAAACACTAACCATGCTTTTGTATGTTAGATTTTTAACCATTTGCATATTTTGATGTCCACAAAATGGCGCTAGAAGGAGGGAAAAATATTTCTCTCACATCTATTTTAGCATAATCCATTTAATTTGCATAGCACATATTTAATTTAGTTCAGATCATTTTGTTCTTTATTGATGAAACTTTTGTTAAAAAATCTGCACTGTTAATCTTTTATATTGAGTGTTGAATATCATGCATTGAATATTGGAATTGCAATGTTATTCTAGGAATGGCCTTATAGATCATCACTGTTTAAAAATCACAAATCAACAAGAAACACACAAATATTAATGGAGGCAATCTTTAGTTGTTGGTTTAGTTAATCTTACAAAACTTCTAGTAGTCCTCACTTTAATTAGCCTATGGACCATCGAACAAAATCATATTGGAGTCCCTGAGTAAATTTTCTTGTTTCTTGGTCATGGTGTAAGCTTCATGAATTTGAGTAAAAAATGGTGTATCCACACCAGTCACAATAGTTGAGCAGCATTATTCTAAATTTCCTTGAAGTCCATCGACGCTCATCCACACAGTTTCACATATTGGAAAGTATCCATATCTACATTTAGTTTTCACATGGGCTACACATAGCATTTGGAGGCTGCAAGTTTTATTGAACATGAGATTGTCTGTGTAAAGGATGAAGTTGCAAATCAAATTCATAACCATTTGTTGTGGCACAAAAAAAATCTCAAGACATAGTGATTCAAATCCCATGAAGACTAATGGGTAGGTACATATGCTAAATAAGCTTTAATGCTGATTGTGGTTCTTTGTGTATGGTAAGAAAATATTATTTCTTTTTTTTATTTAAGTATTGTGGTGGTAGAACCTTTTTGTGGTCCACCATTTTTGTTGTGAGCATGAGGGAAAAGCTAACACCAAATCTACATGAGGTACATTGCATAACAACCAAAGTTTCTACATGACTTTGCTGCGATTTATGAGCAGCTAGTCACCAAAATGAAGAAAGGCTACTTCAAACACAGTATTTAGAGATGGAAAAGTATTTTAGTTTAAAAGAATCATTGACACATGATTCGGGTGCACGAAAGAGCCTTTTTATTGCAGATTTTTATTTTGATCTAAAAATATCCCTCTATTTATGGGGGCAATGGTGGGTATGTCATCTGTATTATTTATATTTGAAATGTATTAGTGCTTGGATAAATACGGCTTTGTCTATACCTCTTCCATCATTCAAATCACTTGTTAATATTTTAGTATTGTTGCATTGATTAGTGACCAAAATGTTTGGCCAAGCATTAAAATTATCCTATTTCTTCTTTCAATGATCTATGAAATACATTACGCCCATCACTATGCTTGTGTCACTATCCACCATTTTCTTTAAATTCTTTTGAGCTACCTCTTGGCGCTGCACCTACAGGAACATTATGGAAAATAAAAATAATTTTTGTTTATTAGTTAGATTTTAAGTGTAGTTTTAAGATGGGTGAGATACATATATAGATTACATAGCTGAATGTTATGTTGTGACATACATGTTTGGTGCAAAATAGTAGAGTTGTATCTTCCCTACCTTATTAAGCTCTTGTCCTTTATGAAAAGTATGGTACACATTTATAGAGCATGCAATAAGCATTTTAACTTTTCTATAAAGAATTCTATTAGCAAGGCTAATCATCTTTCTATTACTTCCATCAATATTAATCTCAACACTTTTGAAGGGGTAGAAATACATTACTAATAACGCCATTGCATTTGGGATTGTCATGATGATTCGGTATTTGCTTAAGATGTGAATTTATTCCTCCTGAATTGGTGGGATTTTGATTTGAATGTTAGATCATATTCTCTTTGTTTGTTTTCAAAATATATGTGTCTATCTCTAAGAAGATTTTATTATGTGACAAGTAGGTGGAAGGACTAAATTAGGCTGACATACTGTTGTTGTGCCTCACAAATGCTTTGTACTATTGTCATCCTTATCAAATCATTGTTGTACTTAAATATTCTTTGAATTACTTCTATATTGTGCCTAACTATTGTGCAAGCTGTAACATTCAAATTTAGTGGAAGTAGACAACAGGTACAAGTAATCAATAGTCACATATTACTGCTCAAAAATTTGATACAATGAATGGAAGAAGAGTTCAGAGTCTTTGGTGTATTGCGCAAGTCAACATCTCTGCTCAAAAGCATTGAAGGAGGTAGATTTGGTTTCAGGGGTTATTGAATTCTCTATCACACACATTAATACAAACATTGTTGCACTTGTCATATGCATTTAACAATTATTGTTGACTTCTTCTTTTTTGCATTGATTTGTGGTAGTGCTATGTTTTAGATTTTTTTTTAAGATCTTTTATGTCTCATGAGTTGCACTATCAAAATTTGAAATATTTTCCAAATCCTATATTGATTGAGGCCTCATAAAATTTTCCTTTGTTAGTTGGTAACATTGAAGCGTAGGAAAGGTACTTGAGTGCTTTCGTGGATCGATGTTTTTTTTTGCTATATTATGTAGGTTGATTAAATATTTAATTTTGGTTTTGTAAATTTGAAAGGGCTCTTAGGAAAATAACAATTACTAAGAATGATGAATCACAAAGATTGGTAGATCACTGAATAATATTGTTGTTTTGTTTGAGGACAAAATTAGCAAACTATCACTTTTCTTTTTAACATTTGTTTTCTTGGAGTAATTTGTTTTCTTAAATGTTTTGTAGATTTCTTGAAGATGATGGAATAGCAAGGCAGAGAAAATATAGAAAATACAAATAGATTGGAGTTGAAGGAGTGGACATTAAATTTGAATTTGAAAAAAAAAGTAATTTTTTAATGCTTGGGCTTTCATTTTTTTCCTTTAGTTTTTCTATTTTAAATCAATTCATGTATTTTTTTGGACTCTTAAAAGAACATCTAAATTTTTGCTACAAGGGCTTAAAAAGAACCTTAGGACACAAACTTACTAGAGTTGGTTTTTAAATTTAACAATTGAACAAGGTAAATTTCACACTTCTTTTGGTGTTTAAAAAGAATTCACTTTTGCTTTGGGATTTAAAATGAACATGTGTCTTTTATGCTTTGTAATATTTTTTGCAAAATAATCTCATCTAAAAAGGTGTGTGCACTTCTCTCACACCTCATGGAAATATTGAGAATCGAAAGTGTTTTTGATGACATTAAGTTGCATAAAAGATTGCCTCCACACTTCATTTTTGGAACTAAAATTGAACAAAGCTTGTGAGTATGAGTTAGGTATATTGCGTGTGTTCTCCCTTTATTTCTAAATGAAGGTCGATTGAAATACAGATGTGCTTCCTCGCTATTGTTTACCTTTAGAGGCCTAAGAGACACATCTGAAAGGAGAACTCGAAGGTGACTCCAACCGGATTTTCATTCAGGCCGGTATATAAATGGATAAGACTAAACTATCAAGTCCTCATGGTATGTAGGCCTTAGTTGTATAGTGTCTTTTAGATGGGGTACTACCATAAAAATTATAAGCACCCCTAGTAGGATGGATTAAATTCTTTAGTGCCTTGTTGGATGCTCACAAGGTGCCATATCAACAATGTCTCATCATTAAGAACCTTGTTTGTAGTAGTCAACCAGTCCATCCAACGAGTTTATCAAAGTGGTGCATTGGAACTTAGATTCCAAGAAGTTACTTGCCATGTCTGATCTTAGTTAAAATATGAAGGTTAAGACTTCATTCTTAACATACCTTTATATTTTTTCCTTGGTTGCATGTAAAATCATCTCTTCTAATATGAAGGGCATGAGGCAAGCCCACCAAGAAAAATGTACCAATTGAGCTAGGATGTTATATTGCTTGTGAGTTAGTTTGAAAACACAATGCTTGGATCCAAAACATTGAAACCAACATCCAACAAATCATCAAAATTTCAAACCCTTTGGGAGGAACAAATACCTTTGAAAATTCCACGTGTTACTGCTTGTCCCTAGGGGTTCTTATCCCTAAAAGGCTTCTAAACACTGAGACCTACATATCAATTTTTTCATTCCAAAGTCAACAATAGGAAACTATGCTCTTGAAACCTTGATTTTCACATAATGGACCTTGTGGAATGAAAAGGAATTAAGACATAGAAATTTAGTTTGAAAACTAAGCAAGAAGTGTGTTTGTGTTCTAAAAAGAACTCATTAAGCAAAGTTAACTCAAATTCAACCCCACAGATGTGCTTGGTCTCTTTTGGTCATATGGTTTTCATGCAAACATTTGTTTTTTGGTTTGAACTACTCTTAGAGAAAAGCATGTTCTTAAATATCTTGGTCTAATAAACAATTCCTTCTTAGGTTCATTTAAAACCAAATCAAACACTTCATCCATCCCAAACATCTACCAAAACCCATCCCACCAAACAACTTTAAAACTTTGGAAACATCATTATCTAGACTTGGGTACATCCTTAAACCAAATCAAAATAATTTGTTTAGTTAGGTGTGTGGTAATGCATCCTTTCTCATACATTTAAATAAATTAGAAATCCTTTGAAGAATTTCATCCTAAGATCACATCTAACATCTTAGGGTTTACAAGTTCATTATCCAAATCAAACCAATCAAAATCAAACCCTAAAGTGTAGCATTGATCCAAGGTTCCTAAAAAGGTCGACACCCATATCATTCACCCCTTTTCATCCTTCATCTCATCATTGGTCCTAAACACCTTAGAGGTCACTTTTGCAACAAGGTCAAAACACAAGAAGAACATGGAATATAAACTTTCTCCATACATCATGAGTAATCCAAACCAACTAAATTATCAAAGCCTTACAATTCCAATTAATTTTCAACACTCACATTTATACAATCCATACATGGGATTGTTGTCTCCTACAAACATCAATGGTACAACAAATGTGTGTATGCCTAGTCAAAATTTTGGAACACCTTTCTCGATGGTAGATTTAAATCCAAGCCCAAAACTACAAATATATTAACCAAACACTCAATACATGAGCCTTCAAATGAACAACATCATCCCATCAAATCCCCGCATGCCAAATGTTAATGTACCAAGTACAAATTTACAAAACATGAACATTTTGAATCCAAACTTGGTAAAATTTGGGATGGATATGTTTGCAAATCATACGAATATTGTTCAAAGTCCAAACAAGATGTTAATGAATCCAAGTCAAGGTAACACCATGCAAAATCAAAGTTACCTAAATCAAGGCAATGTGATTCCCAACATCAACAATGTTTAATTTCAACCCATAATGCCAAATTTGAACATCATCCCAAGTTAGAACATTGTCCAAAATCAATTTTTCGATGATCCCATGCAAACACCACAACTGTACATCCCAAATCTGCTTGAACAAAAGCCAAATCAAGGGATTAAAATTCAAAATCAAGATCAAATTTCGCTAGAGAAACTTGCTTCAAATGAAAAAATAATTGAATTATTGAGCCAAGAGATTTCTTTACTCCAAAATCAATACACTCTTCCATTGGTTAATCCATTTCATCAAAGCATTGAGTTGTGTCCACAACCGCATCAAGAACAAAATCTCCAATGTCAAGAAGTTAGATATCAAGATCAAGATCAACAACAAAACCCAATTACCCCATCTTGAAGATCAATCACCACATTTCAGAGATCAATCACCACATCTCCAAAATCAATCATAACAAGGTCAATTTAAGACACAAAATCTCACAAGATAACAAGCGAAAATACACACCACTTGGGAGACCAATTGAATCAGTCCTGCAACAATTGGTACAAGAAAATCTCATCAAAATCCCCATTTATGGGAACTATCAAGAACCAAACATAAAACCGCTAGGGTATAACAAGAAGCACCTTTGTGATTATCATAGAATAAAGGGACATAAAACATTATATTATGTTCAACTCAAAAAAATTGTCCAAGACCTGATTGATCAAAAGATAATCACTATTGGGGATAATGATAGATTGGAAATCTCTCCACCACAACTATTGAGAACAAGGATCAAGATCAATCCACCACTAATCACCTTGAAATTGTGTCTACTTCATCCAATAATCAAATCAACATATTTCAAGAGTCACTTTTCAATCATAATCAAAATCCACCAACCAACAATGATCCAATCCAAGAAATGTCAACATCACTTGACCCTATGGTTGAAGACATTCACAATCTCTCTACCACAATTGTTGAAAACAATATTCAATATCTCTCAATTAAGGAGCACATTGAAGATGTTTCTACCCCATCCGATGATCAACTCACCATACATCAAGAGCCACTTTTTAGTGATCTATTTCAAGGAGTGTTAGAATTATTTAATTCTATTGACATAATGCACAATCCATCGACCAATGATCATATTGAAAAGGTCTCTACATCTCCTTATGAGTTAGAGGACATATCTCAAAAATTTATTCCAAAGCATGATCAAAATATTTCACCAAAGTCTAGCAATGGTCCTTTCAAAGACATGTTGACCCCCTTTGACCTCATAGTTACAGATATTGAAGGAATCCTCAAATCAAAATCTGATCAAATTCCACTCAAAGATCAAGAGGATATTGAGAAATTTCCCATGCCTAATGAAGAAATCCAAGAACCTTTTGTAAGCAATCCATCCTTTGAAACTGACCCATTTCAAGAACTTGATCCAAAGTATGTCAAAAGTAATTCCAAAACTAATCAAGATCAAGAATTTGTATCTCCAAGATACTACAATGATCTAATGGACACTCTCCTATCTATACAAGATGTCGCAAATGATGATCACATCCATATATCACATACTTTTGGTGAATGGACACGTAGATGATCTTCATTCAGAACAAGATTCCTTTACTCCTAGCACTATTACACAAAAAGAGCAGGTTATCAATTCCTACAGTCAAATAGAGTTGTCAACATTAGGATCAGATATATCCTGAATTCAGACTGAGGACATCATGTATGAAGACATCCAACATTATCCACTCAAAGAAATAGGTTAGATAGAATAGGACATTTTGGAATTAGCAGAGCATCAAATTGAAACAATGTCATCTGTAGTGGCCATTTATCAAATCATTCTTACTAAAAAAAATATATCAAAATAAGCAGAATCAAGGAACAAAGGTGCTACTACCACCATACTAGGGGAAAATTTATCTAATGCAAGCATCAACATAGGGAGCACAAAGAATCTTTATGGTGAAACCATTCCCAATACTACAACCAGCCACATCATGAATCTTCATCCACCCATCACCCCATCGATGAATTGGGACCAACATAAAAAGAAAGAATTGAATCAAAGCATGAAGAAAATTATCAAAGAAAAAGAAGTTGGAAAACATAATGGACAAATCAAATACACATGGATACCAAAGAATGCAAAGAAATATTATCCCTATCAAACTCCATCAATCAAAGATACTATGGGGAAAAATAAAAAATGGAAAACTATCCATCAAAGATGTCCACAAAATAAAAAGCAGACTTTTCAAGTGACGTATAAAGTATATCAAGCAGTTGGTCCTAATTCCATGCACACTTTCGTATCCACCCATCATTTCTCATCTTCCCAAGTTTGGAGAGTCAAAGGTTCCAAACTTTCAACCAATCCATCTCTTATCCCTAAACACGTAACTCCATCCATGCCCCCACACATGATATCTAATTCTCACATTGACCATGTATTAGTAGTGACCCTTCATCATAAGGATTTAGAAGGCACTCTATCACGATGTGCACATAAAGACAAAGTCAACTCTGATATCAACGAAGTAGATCATAAATCTCAAAAGTTGTATTCAAGTTCACATATCTTGGAAAATCAACTTCTTCAAGCAGGATATCGATGGTAGATTATGATAGAAGCATCTACATCAACATCACAAGGTGGTTCAGCATGAGCTTAAAATCTTTCAGAAAATCCAAAAATATATATATATATGAAAATCCAAAAAAATCATAAAAAGGATTGAAAATAGTAAAGATAAAAAATCATCCTCTAGTGAAAACCACATGGGCGACGCTTTGGGAAAGTACCATGATGAAAACCTAGAAAATAGGCATCATGTGTAGAATCGAGCATCTATGTGTTCCACTTCAAGAGAAAGCATCTCATCCCATCCATAATAAATCTAGCATTCCATCCATCTCATCCATAATAAATCCATTCATCCATGAACCATTTATCCAATCCATCTTTATCCATCTACATCCATAGTCCAAGTTACCTTTATTTTGAAAAAGTTTGGTGTACACTTTATGCTTACTTATGGTAAACATCTTGACATGGGTCATTTTCATTGATCCTATCCTACCCAGCATTATCTGAGCCATGAAGCATTATCCAATGAAGCAGTCTTTATTTGAACACCTTATCTTATCACCCTTTGCATGCTTACCACATCTATCCATCTATATACCTATCCAAGCATCCATCCATGGCATTCCATACATTGCTCGACATTGGGGGTAGATATTTACATCTTGCTTTGGGAATAAATCTTGATCTATATCCTCCAACTTATGTGGTGATCTGAACATTGGAAAATGTAAAATCAAATTGATCAAGCATTTGTGATCCAAAATCCAAATCACTAGCCCATGACATATTTTGACAAGAAGATGTTCCTTATCAAGCTTCATCTTTCATCGAACACCAATCCAAACAATCACTATCATTCACATCTAATTTGCATGTCAAATGTCACATCAAATCATTCAAACATCTTTTGTTCCAAAATCAAGCTTCAAAATCCCGATTGATCAAATCCAATCAATCCATCATCATCTTGGGATATTCTTCCCGATCCTTGTGTTTCTTAACACTATCCTTGCATTGTTGTGTATCCTCAAAAATTTTATCATCATCAATCCTAATCAATCAAATCCTTGCATTGTTGTGCATCATCAACAATGTTATCATTATCAATCCCATCAACATCTCAATCCTTGTGTTGATTAACACTATCCTTGCATTGATGTGTATCCTCAACAATGTTATCGTCATCAATCCATCAATCTGATCAATCAACCTTTTCTTGGTTTTCAACAAAATCCTAAAGAAAGCACTAATATCGTCACACATCCATATCCAAATCGTCAAAATCATGCAAAAATCCAAACACATCCAAAACATATCAAAAATCCAAAAACACTCAAAAAGTCAGAAAAGCATCAAAAACATGGTATCTGAACTATGTCATCTTTGAGCCTTGAATTTAGGCAAGGTTGATATTTGATCAACCCTTGAGACACAAAAAACACAAAAACATTTGAAAAAGACATCAAAATCCAAAAACATTCAAAAAACACACAAAATCCAAAAACATTCATAAAATCTCACAAAATCCAAAAACATTTGAAAAAAAAAATCAAAACATTTGTAAAAATCTTGAAAAATACCAAAAACAGCCTCAAAACATTCCAAAAATGTCAAAAACATCCAAATATTTGAAAAAATCCATCTGTCTCATCTCGCTTTCACTCGAAATAATCAATCATCCATACTAAACTGATCGTCACCTTCATCCTTTGGTAACACAAATAGAAACAATCACAACAATCAGCAAAAGAAAACTTCAAACACAAAATCAAAATCAAAACGACAAACCTTTAAACGCAAAATTAAAATCTTGATCATTCACAAAGATGTCAATCAACCTTGTATCAACAGCCTTTCGAACAAACCTATCAACTTATCACCATCCACTAACATGTCCTAGGATGTATCCTTCCTACAATGGGAATTATCTATTGGCAATCATTTCAGTTCTTATCCTAAACAGAACAAATCCCTTTGGCTAGAGGTATGAAGAACATTGACTTGTTTGTGTACTTGATATTTTCTTTTGATTTATCTTATTGCGTTCATTCCAATGACCTCTCGATGATGTATAATCAAAGCAATTTAGAGAGAAAGGAATGGGGCACTAATCATTATCCTTTTGTCTATTGTGCTTGTTGGACGTTCTTGTAATATAACTTGGTGAATACTTGCTTTGTTAGGTAAGTCCTAGCAAGGTTTTTGTATGTCAAGTGTGAACAAGAATACTCCTATATGTTTGTCGAGTCAAAGTCCGTTGCACTAGGTACAATGCCATCTTGGCTCTCTATGCCTTGATGTGTAATCAAACATAAGGTAAGTAGCCCTTTTAAAATCCCAATTCTTGATAAGAAAATCATTCATCATGTCTAATAAAGTCTCATCAGATCATAGAATTGTTGGATCCTCTTGTTATCATCTCACTTCTTTCTTCTCTCCATGCTAACATAACATAACTAGTGCATCCATCTTGCATCCACAAACCATCAGCATTCTGCACATCATCTCACATGCATGTTCATCATCATAATATAGATCTGTTATTCTAAGCATCTCATAAAATTATACATTTGCATAAAACATCCAATGCATTTAATCATATAGGCATTATTGCATCATCCATCTCACATACATTGTATCATCATTTAAGTTGTTTAGGATAATATAGATTGGTTATTCTAAGTATCTTAAAACCATCTCATTTGCATCATCATCATAACCATCCATATGTCTATCTTGAACCTCTTTATTGCAAGATTGACCCTCAAATCGAATAGTTTCACTTGATCTCTTGAGGGGGAAATGTACCAGTATACTTCCTTTCACTAGGGCATCCGAAAAAATAAGAATTTTTTTAACTTTGATCTCAGTAAGGTTATTCTTTGAACCAATGCAGCAAGTACATTGCTTCAAAGAGGGGCAAAATGTAGACACGTAAAATATACATGTGTTTGATCCTGACTCACTAATTCCATATCATCCCTTTATCATCATATTCACCATATCAATTAAATAAATCAAGTTTATTTGATTAATATCTTAAGTCATTTCTTTAATTAAATAAATCAGTTTTAATCTCCTAAGTTCCTTCATTTAATTAAACAAATCCAAATATTTAATTAAATCTCTAATGTTATTTATCTTCTCATTTAATTTAAATAAATCCAAATATTTAAGTTGAATGTCACAATCACCTGATCACCTCTTAAATTAATCAAATAATGATTAATCTAACCCTAATCACCCATCACATCCTCTAGCTTTTCCCACTTGCACAAATAAATCAATTTATTGATTTATTATTTCATCATTTTCTTTCAACTTGGCATAAAAGGAGAATATTCTTCCAAATTTAAATCTCCCCCCAAATTGACATGTACATCCAAAAAAAAATTTAAGAGGTCTTTACATGTCTCTTACATGTCTCTTTCAAAGGTAAAAGTTAGCATTTAACTCTCAAATTCAAATTTCAAATCTCTCGGGCCTCTTTGGCACATTGACCAAAATGTGCTCATTCCTCAATCTATCACAAGTTGACAAGTGGTTCCTTCCTATTAGTGGATCTTTAATCCCACAACCTCCATGTTTGGAATTATTTTATCCTTCTTGGCTATAAATAGAGGCCTCCTCTATTGTATTAATCCTCCACAACTCATCATCTTGATCATCAACATATCTGGAGCTTATCAAGGATTGGGAAAGGGATTCTTTCCACAAAAGCACCAATCCACTATGAGATAGAGTTTTCTTCATGTTTTTATATGCTTTTACTTTAGTTATCTTGTAATTTTTTTGCATTTTTGAACCATAATGTATTATTTCATATGGATGTTGAAGGTTTTTTTAGTTTAAAAAACACTAACCATGCTTTTGTATGTTAGATTTTTAACCATTTGCATATTTTGACGTCCACACTAACATCCAAAATTTCTCTTTCTTGTCTTGTATGTTTCCATATTTAGACATCTAGGAGGATTATGAATCATTGAATATTTCATTGTAAAAATTTTCAAGTCATCTCTTCATTGATAAGGAAAAACATCAACAAAAATTCACTTTCAGGCTCAAATCTGACAGTTATAGAACTAGACACCTGAAGAAATAGAAAGTGCAGATGGAAGGCTCTTGTTTCTATGTTTGAAAATTAAAAAATTAAAAATTGGACTCATTCACCATGGGTGGCGAATGAGTCCTACTTATAGGCTTGGTTTTGGTTTTTTGCATTTTTAGATACCCTTTCGTCTGAAATGGGTTCTAGAATAGTTTCATAGAACTAGGACTAATTCACCCAAAATGGTGAATGAGTCCCACCAGGCCTAAAAATCAGCATTAGCAACATTCCAAAAGTCATTTCTAGTCTCCATCCAGATCTCAAGTGCACACTTTTAATTTCATCTATTTCTATTTAGTTTTGCATTCATTTCTAGGTATTTCTACATATCACAATGTGTTTTCAAACAAGTTGTATTTCTTTAGTTTCCATTCAATAATCAATAGCTTTCATTAGTTTTCTACATTTATACCATTGTATTTAGTCATAATCTCATCATACATATCTTAGATTGAGTGAACTACTTAGATTTTTGTGGTGTGGGATCTCTCTTTCCTTTATGTGAAAGACCCTAATTGAGCAAAGAGACATAGTATTTCACACCCATAAAATCTATGGTTCACATATTTTGCATAATTTTAAGTTATTGTGGGCTTGAAAAGCACAAGTGATTCATCCTCTTGTTCACTCATTTGGGTGGATCATATTTTCACAATAATCATTTTGGTGAACCTGACTCATTTTACATTGCATTTTTCTCATTTTTTGAGTATCTCATTGCATATTAGGTTAAAATATTATATTCATTATGTGTGTATTAAAATATGCATGAATTATAACAAATGAACAACACACTTAGATGGAAAGCATTACAGTAAGGAAATCTAACTTAATCAAACATGATTCAATAATAGAATTCCTTAAAAACTTCCTATCTTCCTCTAGTCTCAAATGTCCTAGTAATTCATGCTCTCAAATATTATTCATGCACAAATCACTGAGATGACATCTAAGAAATGAGTAGCCTATTTATTTATAATGCAAAATCTAAGTCTATATCTACATGATTGGAGGATTCAGCTGGATGAAATGATGGAGTGACATGGTGAAATGAATTGTTGTGTACAAAATGATATGAAAGTAAGACAATGCAGATTTAAACTAATGCCAATGAGATGAAAATTAATTCTACATGCAGAATTAAACTAGTAAATATCTAAAGGATCCATCATTCAAAGTAAATTGATGAACTATTCTAAATGCTAAACTAAAAGTGCAAACTAAGCTCTTACAACTTGATTTCCTATTCACAATACTATTATAAGATGTAGTTTGAGGCTCATGTCATCCAGTGATATCTCACTTTTCATGGATCTTGGGTTCTCTAACTCTCTTTTTGATAGTGTTGAGAATCAACCCTCTGTTGGTTATTTTTTGAGAACCAAACTTAATCTCATTCCTTACCTATGAATCTACCAAAATTTAATTGTTAGAAAGGTTGAGGATTGGCCAACACTTAAGTGAAGCATTTAGAACCCCACTTCTTCTCTTTGGGCTCTGTGAGACTTAGGAGGGTAATCACATTCATGCTTATAATAACCCTACTTGATCAAGAGAATCTCCAATCATAGATGTATTCCATAGGAAGTGCAAATAAACCAATTTCATTAAAGGTTTGGCAGACCTCTTATGAAATTGCTACTTATTGCAAGGAATACACTAATACTGAAGGTTTTCATGGTGTAATTTTAAGTATGTTGTGAAGTCATTCCCATTCTAAATCTCTAGCTAGGTTCATGACTACCTCATTCAAACACAAGATAAACTAACACTGTAAAGACGAGTGCCTAATCTGAGGGAACAATGGAGTCATATTTTACAATCAATTAGTAATACAACTATAATTTAACATTAGTAATTAGGTGTACCATAGAAAAATGAATCATTGGCATTTTCATGGTCTTTTAGGTCCTTCTCTTGTGATGCTTGATATATTTTGCCTAGATTTAATGTTGCAATGTAACTTATGCATTCACATTATGTCCTAAATATTCAAATTATGATGTCCTGTGAAGGTGTTGTGAATTTTTGTAACACATTTCTATAATTTTGTAAACTCTTATTATTATAATTCACTTGAAAATCACCTTTTTATCCCTTATCAAGTCCTATTTTTAAGTGTTGTAAAGTCTTGTAACAAGATTTCACACTTTTCTAGGCTTGTCATCACTATTTACACCTTTCTTATGCTTTATTCGACCCATTTATGCAATCATAAGACTTATTTAAGTGCATTTTTGAATGTAAACCTAACAAACCACATTAAATGTAAATTAATTCCCAACACCCACTTACAATCTTAGAGTGGGGCCCATTTATCGTGGGTGGAAAATGAATCCTTCTTGTGTCCAAATTCCAAATAATTCAAATTTTCTTTTTGGTTTTTGTTCAAAAAGACCTTATGTAGGCCTGTGATGAGGTATTATTGGGTTATTAGGGCATAAGAGTGTATAAATAAGTGTTTTTCTATTCATTTTACACATAATTCATTCACTATTTCATTCAAGCATTCATCCTTGCATTTAATCTCATTTCATCCACTCAAGCATCATTACAACATTTGATCAAGCAATTATCAAGTATCTTGGAGTAGCCATTAACATATCTTCAAACTTCTTCAACATGGTTTCGATGAGCTTGGGACATTTGTATGTTGTTTATTCATCATTCCTTGCTCATTTCATTTTATTTATCCATTAAGGGTTTGATTACCAAAGTGGGATTTGACCAAGGAAAATCCCTATACTCTAACCCTTAACCATTTTCCCCCTTTTGCATGTGTGTAGCTTGCAGAATTTTGTATGAAAATTTATTAAGAAAATAGGTGTTGAAAGGTGGTCAATAATTCAACAATGTTTCCAATCTTGACTAAACCCTAATTCAAGCTTGGAGACAACCTACAACCCATTTTCTACAGATTTAACTCTGTTAGCCCAACAAGAAGACAAGTGCAAATCTAGACCTATAGGATTGAATCTTGAATTTGAAATTTTTTGGAAGACTGATTCGCCATCAATGGTGAATGAGTCCCACCCAAGGGTTGAAAAAGTTAATTTTGTTAGAATCCATTTTCCAATAGTCAAAAAGCAGTTTCAAGTGTTTTTACCAGTAGGAGGATTGATTCTCCATCAATGGAAAATGATTCCCACTGGTGATTTATAGTGATTTCTACCAATTTCTAGAACCTTCCAATATCATTAATCAATTTCCACATGCACTCTGAAAAGCTTCAATCAATTTTATTTGCATTAGTTTGTGCTTTTAGTTCATTTTTACATACCTCATCGTGTTTTCAAAAATTGCATATTTCATTAGTTTTGCATTCATAATCAATCAATTTCATAGCCTAGATGCATTTAGATCATTCTATTTAGTCATAATTCCATCTTACATTCCTTTATTTGAGTGAACCACCTCAATTTTAGGATTCTATCCCTCTCCTTTTAGGTGAAAGATTGTAAGAGTGTAAGAGAAGTACATAAAACCCAACAAAATTTATGGTTCATCAGGGTAATATTAGCATGCTACTTTATGGCATCCAACTCTCTACGTTCTAAAACATTGCTTCCTTACCAAACCCTATATCCTTTTCCTAGAAACTAATGGCCTCATTTTAGCATTACATCAACTCATTGAATTGAAGCACAAACAAACCCATTCATTTAGTGAAATTTACAAAAGATAGATGAAATTATAACTAGCATACATATATTAAATATTAATATATATAAAATATTCCAAAAGTTCTCATTAGTGAGACATCTATTGCACTGAGAAAAAATGATGAAAATAGGCACCTCGAGAAGGATAAATCTCGGTGTATTTTATATATATTAATATTTAATATATGTATGTGAGTATCAGTCATGGCACAACATGTAAGATATTAATATAATAATATAATATTGTTATATTATATGAAGAAAAACTTGAAAGTATGGTAATGTGTAGTCTAATTATATATTCATTACTTATTTGATAATAAATATATAATTAGCATTAAGGTTGGGAAGAGTGTTAATATTAGTATTAGGGTTATGGTTAGGGTTAGGATTAAAGAGATAAAATTAGGATTAGGGTTGAGGTTAGTATAATTATTAGGATTATGGTTAGGGTTAGTGATATAATTAGAATTTGGGTTGGGTTAGAGATAGAATGAGGAATATATTTAGGATTAGGGTTAGGATTAAGTTTAGGTTGAGGATCAAGGTTACAATTATGGTTAGAGATAGAGTTAGGGTTAGGGTTATGGTTATGGTTATGATTAGGGTTAGTTTTAGGATTAAGGTTAGGGTTACAGTTAAATATAAAATTATGGTAAGGATTAGGATTTTGCTTAGGATTATGGTAAAGCTAGTGGTAGGCTTATGATAACTTTAACCCTAACCCTAAATCTATTTGAACCCCAACCATAACCCTTACCTTAAGCTTTATTGTATAAATTTAACTCAACTTGAACCTTAATTGAACCCTAAACCTAACCATAAGTGAACACTTACCCTAACCTTAATTAAAATTCAACCATAACCCTATCTCTGTCCTTATCTCTAATTAGACCCTAACCCTTATGAAACTTTAACTCAAATTGAATTGTAAATGAAGCCTAATTGATAATCCTAATTGAACTCTAACCCTAGAATCAAACTCTAATTCTAAGCCTAATTAATGATCCTAATTGAACCCTAATCCTGAACATCATCAAGCCCTAACCATGACCCTAACCCTTTTTGAACCCCAATCATAAGTTTTCTCACTTTAACCCTAATATTTCTTTTAGAACCCTAACCCTCATCCTAATTAAACACTTATATTGACCCTAATTGAATTCCAACCTTAACCCCGATATTCACTGTAGAACCCTAATCCTAACCATAAATGAACTGTAACCCTAATTAAACTCTAATTCTAATTAAACCCTAACCCTAACCCTAATTATATCCTAACCCCAAACCTAACTATAATCCTTCTTGAATCCTAGCTATACTTAGACTATATCCCTAACCCTAATTGGACCCTAGCCCCAATTGTAACACTAATGCCATCCTCAACCATAATTAACCCTAATTCTAGCTCTTATTGTAACCTTAATTCTAATTCTATTTTTATTATGACCTTGACACTAAACCTAACCCTTATTTTAGACTTAATTCTAACCCTAGCTTTAACTATAGTTATCACTATAATTTTAACTCCACTTGTAAATCTAATTCTAATCCTAATATTATGTTTCACCCTTACCCTAGCAAACCTTAATTCTAACCCTAACAATAATTTTGATGAATTTAGAATTATAATAATCATAACCCTAAGTATACTTGAACCCTAACCCTGATTGAATGTTAATTCAAACCTAACTATAATTAAACCCTAACCCTAACTATAACTATAAGTAAAACCCTAGGATCCTAACCCTAATTAAACCGCAACCTATTCCTAACTCTAACCCTAATTAAACCATAATCCTAACCCTAAGTCTATTAATGTAACATCACATTATTTGTTTTGTTTTAGATCTATGGAATATATTTCATTCAATTAATGAGTACTAAGATCAAAACTAACAACTTTAAATTCATAACTATTGGTGCAATCTTAATATAAATATTAGGCATTAAATCAACAAATTCTATCATTATGGTTGGAAGATGGTCAAGTGTTGGATTCTTTCCCGTATTAGGTTAATTTATGAAATGCTTGATTGATTTTGAAATTAGTTATTGAAAAGAAAAATATAGAAGAGGATTGGGATGTTGCATAATGTCTTAATGATTTAGTTATTTGTGCGCCTAATGCCTATTTATATGTCCTTTATTTTTTGTTCATTTTTTTATTGGAATTTATTTTTCTAATTTTCTTTTGATTATACTTTTTTCAACTTTTTCTTTGTCTCTCCCAACTTTATTAAAGATTATAACACCTTTTCAAAATCTTTGCTTAAATATACTTACCATCCAAATTTTATATTGAGAAAAACTTGAAAGTATATGAATGTGTAGTCTAATTATATATTCATTACTTATTTGATAATAGATATCAATTCAAAATTTATTATAAATATTATTATATTATTAAAATAATCAATAATAAATAAAATATTTCAACTATATTATATTAATTAAATTGATCTTTAAAAAATAAATGGGTAAAACACATCGTAAATTTTCATTGAGCTAACACATTGTAAATTTGATTAATTATATTTATTATATCCAAATATTGTATACTCTATTTCATATACAAAACAGATCTATTTAATTTAAAAAATCTTCTAAGATATTTTTAATGAAAAATTTAAAATAATTAATTATTTATTATATCCAAAAATTGTATAGTCAATTTCATATGTAAAATAGATCTATTTAATTAAAAAATATATTTTAAGATATTTTTAATATTTTTTTTTTTTTTAAATCAATACATGCAAACAAAAATAAAAGGAAAGAAAATAGAATAATTCTTTATAGATGATTTTTTTCCTTTTGCATAACTCTTGCTTCTTTTTAGTAATTACTTTTGTTTCTAGTATTTTGTTTTTATTCAACTTAATATGAATTGTTGTAATGCTTTTAATTATTTATTCAATATTATAATTCAATTAATTTAATTTAGAAAATTATAATCTACTTTAATTTTAGAACATAAAATTATTTATATGCAAACAAAATATAAATAGAATCCAAAGATTGTTTTTATTATTAGATTGGTGTTCTTGATTTATTTTAGAATTGTAATTAGTAATTGTGAAATTATTTTTAAATAAATAATTAGTTGAATCATATAGTCAATTCCATATGTAAAATAGATCTACTTAACTTAAAAAGTATTCTTTTAAGATATATTTAATAGAATTTTTTAGAAAAGTTGTGTAACTAAGGGTTATTTTAGGATTTGATTCAAGATTAGCAAATCAATGAAGACAATAAACCCAAAGAGATATGAAGCACAAAGGAAGCAATTTGACTATGCCATTGTTTGACTATGTCATTGTCCTATGCAAGTTTTGAAGGATTTAAGTAAAATTATGCCTATGCCTATGCCAATGATAAATGATAAATGACTAATGATAAATGACTATGAATGATAAATGACTATAATGCCTATAATAATGAAGTGGTCCTGAAATTATGAATAAAATTGACATTTTATAGAAAACGTAATTTTGAATGGATGGATGAGATCAACCTTTAACACAAACCTAAAACAATATGACAGAATTTAATTTGATAATCCCTAATCAGGGTTAGGGTAAAATCCTTAAGTGAGTGGTCAAGATGTCATCTGAGAAAATTAGATCGGCGGTGGAG
>VDFB02258102.1:0-16249 GCA_007258455.2 Sequoia sempervirens | reverse complement strand
AAGTGGTTTTAACTATTGGACGAATGATTTTTCTTTACTATTTTCTAGATTATATTTTTTTTTTGGTGTTACCAAGACGCCTGTTTGCCAGGTTTTCACCTTGATAACGATTTTTTGTGATTTTATGATTTTTTTGTATTTTTGCTAATTAAGACAAAGCTCTCAGAAGCTATGCATAGAACCTCTTCAAGTGCAGACTATTGATTGGTGAGGACAATGGTTCCCCTTGAGGGAGTAGAGAGTTGGTACCTCCTGATCCAAAAGCTTCTGTAACAATATGAGTCCTAACCCGGTTAGGTTCAAACTTTCCTGGTTTGTCTCTTTCTGCTTGATTCTTTGGGTTCTCCATTAAAACCAAGTCATCAATATCAAAGTTTATGTTCAAAACCTTCCTGTTATAGCTACGACGAAGGTGATTTTGATATGCTTGGAGATGGTCTAGTGCCTTTTGTCTTCATTCATCCAGGAATTCTAGCTCATGGAGTCTCGATACTCGATACTCTTCATCATCAATGTGGCCTTTCAGGGATACCCTTAGGGAAGGAATCTCGACCTCAATAGGTAGAATAGCTTCAGAACCAAATACAAGTGAATAGGGAGTAGCACTAGTGGGAGTACGGATACTTGTGCGATAAGCCCATAAGGCAGGGTTAAGCTGTAAATGCCAGTCACGACCAGCATCATTGATAGTCTTCTTAAGGATTCTAATGATGGTCTTGTTAGATGCCTCTGCTTGGCCGTTACCTTGTGGGTAGTATGGAGTAAAAAAGTGATGTTGGATATGAAATTCATCGCATAGGTGGCAGACTTTTTGGTTCTTAAATGGGCGGCCATTATCAGTGATTATGGACTGAGAGACACCATATCGACAGATGATATAGTTTAGGATAAATCTAGAAATCTGTGTGCCAGTAATGTATGTCATAGGAATGGCTTCAATCCACTTCGTAAAGTACTCAGTGGCAGTGATAATGAACTTGTGTCCATTAGATGATGTGGTGTGGATCTTACCTATGAGGTCGAGTCCCAATTGGAAAAAGGGCCATGGTGATGTTATAGGATGAAGCTCCTATGCTAGGGCATGTATCAAGTCTCCATGAACTTGGCATTGGCGACATTTCGTTATAAAGACATATGAGTCTTTTTCCATAGTAGGCCAGTAATAAACCAGTCTCATAATTTTTTTGGCTAAGGTAGGACCGCTAGAATGGGAACCACACATACCCTCATGCACCCCACGCAAGGTTGCTTGTGCTTCAGTAGAATCAAGACATCTCAGTAGGGTATTATCTAAGGCGCATCTATATAGGGTGTCTTTGACGATGGTGTATTTGGCTGACTTGCAGAAGAATGTCCTACGTTGGTTATTGGATAGGCTAGTGGGTATGACTTCGGCATGAAGGTAATCATAGATTTCTCTGTACCATGGGGAATCAGGATCAACAATGTCACACACCATTTTAGAATCTGGGATATCGTAGGCAGGGACCAAAAAGGATTCCGTTCTACCAAGAACTCAAACTTAGGCACGTTATTTAGGAATGTCAAGAAGTGATGCAATTGTAGCCATAAGCGTCACATTTGCCTGTTTAAAACATAAGTGTTGATGAAATTCGGCTTTGTCAAAGTACTCTTTAAAGCTACTCGACCATCGCTTGTATGGAGCAAGCTTCTTGTTAATAGTCTCATAATCATCATTTACACGATACGAT
This sequence comes from Sequoia sempervirens, assembly GCA_007258455.2. NCBI lineage: Eukaryota > Viridiplantae > Streptophyta > Pinopsida > Cupressales > Cupressaceae > Sequoia > Sequoia sempervirens. The sequence continues at coordinate 14,537 of VDFB02258102.1, read as the reverse complement.
TACCCGGTTAGGAATCACCATATATAATAGGTTCTTAATTTTCCACTTGAAATTTGCCATGCGTAACCACAATCGCAGAGGCTTTACATACTCTGCTATATTTATTTAGTGCATAGAGATACAATCCTAAATGACTTAGGGATGGGAATCACCCCATGGTGTAATCGCTTGATTATCGATACGAACCATGATTTGTATGTGTGAGCCATCAAAGTCACGGTTTCCATGTTATGTTTTGTGTCAAATGTGAATATGAACTCATAGAAGAGAAGTTTGCAACTAATGGGTGATCGCCTATGGTCGTCGGCTAATGATCACGACAATGATATGTCCTTTAATAGCTTTTCTTTCTACATCTGGATATCATACTCACTAAGTATCATAACCCATTTTGGCGGTCGCCCTATTAATCTTGCCTTTAACAGGAAGATATTTGAGAGGTCTATTTTAACTTAATCAGCATTGTTTGATGGTTTAGCATGTAGAGACTTCCGATTTTGGGTAGCAAATACTACGCAAGATAGGGACATTCAATGTTACTATAGTTGAGCTCATAACCTACCAAAGTTTGACTGATATAATAGACTACCCTTTCATGACCTTCATCGTCATTCTATGCAAGAAATGCTCCAAGTGATGAATGGGTTGCCGTAATATAAAGAATCAATGGTCTTCCTTCAACAGGTGGCATTAAGACAGGTGGTGTGAGTAAATATTCTTTAATCAGTTGAAAAACTTTGCCACACCTAGCTGTCCATACAAAGGGTACTCCTTTCTTAAGTAGATGTTGAAAAGGATGTGTCTTATCTGCTAATTGTACTATAAATCTTCTGATGGATTGCAACCTTCCTTGTAGTGTCCTTAGTTGACTGATATTAGTGGGTGGAGGCATGTCCATGATTGGCACCTTACGGGATCCGCCCCAGTACCTGCGTCTAGAAATGATAACCTAACAACTTTCTGACTTGACTCCAAACACACATTTCTTTGGATTGAGTCACTTTATACTTTTCCGGCCCTCACGAAATATCTTGTCTAAAACACATAAATGTTCTACCCTTGTCTTGGATTTTACAATAAGGTCGTCGACATAATCCTCCATAGAAGTGTGTACTAGATCATGAAAGATAGTAGTCATGGCACGCTGATAGGTTGCTCCTACATTCTTGAGTCTGAAGGGCATAACATTCCAGCAATACGTTCCCCAAGGACAAGTGAAAGCCGTCTTAGGTTGATCTTCAGTTGCAATTCTGATCTGGTTATATCCTGAAAATCCATCCATAAGGGACAACATCTCATATCCTGTTGTCATGTCAACTATCATGTCTATGTTAGGAAAAGGGAAGTCATCCTTAGGAAAGGCTTTGTTGATGTCTCTAAAATTAGTGTAGATGCGGATGCCCCCAGTTGGTTTAGTGGCGGTACAAGATTGGAGATCAATCGACATAGTCGATAGATCGATGGAAACTTAGCGATCTAACAATTTCTTGAGTTACGCCTTGACTAATAAAGCAATTTGTGGATGCATTTTTTCTAAACCTGTTTCACTAGTTTGGCACACTGGTTGTAAGGGGAAAATGATGTAGAACAAGTTAGGATCTAGCAGGCGTAATAGAGCATATGACCAAAACAAAATTTATCGTCTGCAGTACTGAAGAAGTGTTGGGGCTACGGCTATAATACATTTGTCAATGGTACCAAAATAAACCCGTTTGAGGATTCTCTTTGTGCCTATGTTGACTTCTCACAGTTCTTCAACTGAGGCATGGGTGGCTTTTCCTGTACAGTAGGAGGGAATGTTCAAACCTCCATCCTTAGGTGCCTCGGAGAGTTTTCACTATGCGGATCGTCCTTTCTTTTACTTGCATTGTCTAAAGGTGCCTTTCGGTTTTCACCTAGAGACTCATCCTTTTTATTTTGTTTATTCTTTTTCTCATTTTTGTGACTGGAGGGTTGAATAGATTCCCCAAAATATGCTTTGTTGTCCAAGTCAATGGTAAAACCAGCCTTATGATCCCCATTAGGTATGCCTTCTCGTAATCCCAGGAACTCAGCAATTGCTTCGTCATTCTCAAAAGTGTCTAAGATGAGTGTGTCTTGTTGATCCCAATCAATGAGTTGGGGATAGACTAAAGGCATGTCATCGTCAGAGTTATCAAAGTCTAATGGGGTCAAGGTAAAGATTGAATTAGTCATGTGATTACAAAAATATTGTACCAGGTCCATTTTGCTCTTAGGTTTTAGTCTAGGTGGATGGATAGGTGGACCTAAGGCCAAGGTTTGACTATCGGAAACAGGTGGTTCAGGTTGCCAAGAGGTAGGATCAAGTGATTCCCAATAGTAGTGTTTAAACCATTCATCTTTTGTCATTTTCTTTGGTGGACAGGAATTTAAGGGATTGGGTGAGGAACTTAACATCAAGTCAAGTTCTCCAAATAACTTGTCAAGGTCCATGGAATAAGTAGAGGATAGGGAATCCCACTCATAATCATTAGAGTTGGGGGAGTTACAATGATATTGGTCCATTGGTTCATGAGATGTCTTAATATCTTCTGAAGCATGTACTTCCTCAAGTAAGGGTAATGGGGTACTAGGAATGCCAATCTGAATCGGTTGAAACCCTAGCGCTACTCCTTTTGGCCACTGAGAAACAAATATTGGTTCAATTCTGCCATCTTGGTTTAGGCCTAAACCACTCTATCCATCATATCCTTTGCTTTGCATAATTTTGAAACCCTTTCCATATAGATTTGTAGGAATATGAGCAAGTAAGAGTGGTTTCTCATCATCTTCCCTATACAGCCAGGAAGTGACATCTTCTACATCTACAACCTCTTTGCTTAATTCACCCCATTTAGTGAAAGTTGTTGTGGGGGGAACATGTATAGTGATCATAGACTGTCCCCTACCTATTGTAGGTAAACCATATGACTTAGGAGGAACCAAATGGCTAACATAATAAGAAGTCTTCATGTAATACTCTCCACAACCTTTGTCTTGGATCTCAACCCTAGGAGTGGTAGGAAGTGAGGGTGAAACAGATGTTCGAGTGAGTGTGGACGGATCAACATAAGGATGAATTGGATGATGAGGCCTCTTGGTTCACTGGCACTTGATATTGGGGGATCTCTTTTAGATTGGTACAATATTGAAATGGATCAGGATCACCATCTATGGTTATTTTTGTGCCATTGTAAGGGAATTTAAGACACTGATGATACGTGGAAGGGACCGCCTTCATGGCATGAATCCATGGTCTACCGAGCAGAAGGTTATAAGGAAGGGTGAGATCCAAGACCTGGAACTTTGTCTCCATCACCGCATGACCAATTCTGATAGGAAGTGTTACCACCCCCTTTGATTTTTGTTCCTCATCATCATAAGCTTTTATGACAATACTTTTAGTCGTGTCTACGCATGCTTCTGAGATACCTAATGCCTTAATTAGTTTTAAAGTGCATAGATTTAACCCTGCTCCTCTGTCTCCCAAAAATTGTCTAACCTTGGTGTCATCAACAAGGACTTCTAGATGTAAAGGATCATTATGGTGGATCTTTTCAGTTGCATAGTCTTGTTCATAAAATGTGGCATGATGATTATTGGTCAATTAGCCCACCATTTCCTTGAAATGATTGACATCAAGATCATTAGGGACTGTGGTGTTCTATAAAGGGTTATCGAGGATAGATTGATGCTCAGGGGAAATATGTAGTAATTCCAAGATTGAAATTTGGGCTGGGGTCTTCCCCAACTGGTCAAGTAGATTATATTGTAACTTGGAAGATTGTGGTGTTTTCTGCGATTGAGGGCCCTGGATAGTGAACTTAGTATGACGAGTATTGACCGCACACTTAGGATTAGTATTGATAGTAATGGTATTGATATTCTCGTCAGCGGCGTGAAGGCAATGAATGATTTTGCCACTATCATAATCATGTTTGATACTCACATAGTTGGCTGAAATATTGGTCTTAGTACTCGAACTGGGGGAAGTTCCTTTCCCATGGTCATGTAGTGGGTCAGAAAAGACTTGATGATCAGTGTTCGATGACTTTTGTTTTTTCCCACTAACTTCAATAATTCTCCTTTCGACAAGATCATGTATGATATTCTTCAGTTGTCGATAGTTTTGTAAGTTATGCCCCTTAGTCCTATGATAATCACAAAAGGAATTGTCATCCCACCAAGCTGGTTTAAACTATCTTGGATCGTATTGTCTTGGTTCCTGTAGCTGTATAAGGTTATGTTGTAACATTTGTTTGAACACCGACTCAATGGGTTCCCCTAAGGGAGTGAACTCACGTTTTTGAAATCTCCCTTGTTGTGGATGTTGATACGTTGGACCTACTTAGGGGAGTTTATCAGTTCAACATTGCCGCTAAGCGGAAAAGCAGCAGGTCCTTGTAACGTGAGGAGAGGTCTTGCTTGTAACATTTTAGCATCAACCACCCCATCATTGGTGACATTTTTATTGCGAGACCAAAATCTGTTTCTGTCAGTAGGGGTGTTTTGTACGATCACGTTTCTATTGGATGTTGTTGTCTTGAGTTTGACCTTTTCAATGAGATCTTTCTCTATTATAACCCCTTTTTCCACTAGTTCCGAAAAAGATGTACAACAATGTACCCTTAAGTTACTCCTGAGTTTTGGATGAAGGTTTTCTTGAAACATTGTAACCTTTTGTTTTTTGGGTATCTCAACAAGACACCTACTAGCAATAGTTCTCCATCTCTTGAAGAAAGCAATGAGTGTTTCCCCTTCATCTTGCATTGTGTGGCACAAGGTTGCTATATTTATCTGATGGTCTATGTTGAAGGAGAATTGCTCTACAAATTTCTCAACTAGTTCACCCCAAGATCTAATGCCAGAATCTAGGCCTGAAAACCATTCTAGTTCAATTCCTACAAGACTTCTCAGAAATAGCCTCATAAGATACGTGGGGTCATAAGCGACATCTATGCATATGGTAGAAAATTCCCTGATGTGTTCTATTGGGTTTCATTTTCCTACTTTACTCAGTAGGGAAGATCTGGCAGATGACACCGGTGAGGGAAAGGTGTCATGTACAACGATCTATCAAAGGAATGGGCATGCGTCCTGCTGGTAAGATTTTTAGTTTGACACTCGACATGTTATCCATTCAGGTTTGTAATGCGCGTATCGTGCCTTTATAAGACGCCAACTTGGGTCAAAGATGCTGTGCTTAGGATTTATCCGGTAGTATGTGTTCTCAAAATCCAAAGTCTCGTGGATAAGCTCGAATGGAACGCGAATCTTGGTGGTGGATTTTGGGATTCAATATTGGTAAATGTGGTTTGGCTCCAGAATCTCATTAAATGGTGTTGACTGGGAGTCCAGAAACGCATTCCTGAGTACTACTTTGGGAAAAACAGATTCCCATTTTGACATCGATGTAAATTGGTTTCGACTTGGAAGGCGTGCGGATGGATTCTAAATCACCTTTCAATCTATGCAAGAGTATTCCATTCAAAATCTATGTAAATTTGTTTTGATTCTGACTTGTGTGGACGATTCACCGTCATCTCCATTGCGGAAAAGGATTCCCATCTCGTAACTGGATGTAAAATGATTCCTCGAACCGCCTTACCGGAGAAATGGTCTCTACTGCTACACGGAAGGAGGGAATGCCTCCCCGGGTTTCTGCGGTAATCCTGGCGGGCATGGTACTCAGTGGATCCGGAGCACTTAGGTATGGCCATCGACTGTGGTATGGGTAATTTTACCAGCGTTTTGGTATGGTTGTTGATTGCAAACTTTTGACACCGACATAAGGTGTAGAGGCTAACGTTTTAGGTCTTTTACTCCCAACAAGAGGACCGAAGGGAGTTGATGATGAAGCCCCTATAGTGAAATTAAATCCCAATGTCATGCCGGATGTACCAAATGGAGATGTATTGACTGTCGTACTCTGTGCAGATGTGCCAGATGGCATAGTTGTGCTAACCTGAGGTGTAGTGGTACTAGCAATCATTGTGTTTGTTCCTTGTGTAGGTTGAGTTTGTAAGGTGCTAATATCAAATCCTGCAGGTAAGGTAGTGCCTTCAGCTAGTAATTTGGCTAAAAATCATGGACGATCATTTGCTAGGTATTCATCTACAAAAGAGGCAAATTCAGGGTCCTGTGCGGCAGCCTCTACGTCCTCTACTGCAATATGTCCTTGAGTGTTTCTAGTGGTGAATTTGTCTAATAGAGTCTTATGAGGTCTTGAAGAAAATGGATTCATGAATTCATTTTGGTTCGACATGTTTTCTCTCTCTTCTCTTAGACCTAGTTTCAACCATGTAAGACAAGCTCAATATGGAAATGCAAAACTTATCTATATGAACAATATGACTCTTAGTCTCCATGTTTTGCATTCGCATGCAAAATAAGGATGGCTCAGATGATTACCTAGTCTTTAGAATCTAAAACATGCAAAGTCTAAGCAAGACCCTAAAGTGATCAATTCTATGCTAAACCCAAGACTTATGGGATCAACTACTCTCCAAAAGTCAAACCAAGGTGTCAATTTAGTTTAAATCAAGGAACCAATGTAGGATGAGGATCAAAGACAAGCTGAGTTTCCTAACTAGACTGATGAGCTAGGAGGACTCTCTGTAGGACAAAGTATAAGATGATAGGACTAGGTTCAATGACTAATTTTGTTGACACTATGACTTTTCTAGAGTATAGATGGTAAACCAATCCTAAAGTTTGTAAAAAATGACCTTCCTAAAAGTTTAATGCAAGGTAATATGTATTCTAAGATGAAACTTACCTTGAACTAAGACAACTATGGTAATGACTAAATGAACCTAAAGGATGCAAAATTGAGCAAATCATTTCTGTGCTCTCTGCTTAAGGACTCCATGAAAAGATAACCAACCCGTATAATCAACGCCGCCCAACGACCCATGACTGGTGGACTCTGAAGCTCTGATAATTAGACGGTGATGCGTCAGGCAGGATTCAATATATGGGTCAAGTTTCTATCACTATGTTTTCAAATAAATCACCTGTGTCTCTTCCCGGTAAAGTTCCGGGCTTTGACCTCGATAGATGCGTTAACCTTTTAATGTGATGCATCAGACTGAAGTTGTGACTAAGAATATAACGCGATGCGCGGTAAAGCAATTACGAAGCCAACCGCGATGCAACTCTAAACCACGTATGCATGATACTAATAGATGGGAATTCTAAGACCAAATATTAGATGCGACTTTGAAATGTCATACCCAAAATTTAAAATTACCTAAAGATCAATCGCAGTTTCGGTGAACAAATACACTGCGGTACTTTAGGTGATTTTCAGGATTTTAAACCGGACTCCATTTTCAGTGGATCAAAATTCTTTATGACAATCAAAGCACAAATCACATGCGTTTTGGCCACTCTTGGACTCAAAGAATGTTTAAGTTGATAATAGACAAGCACATCCTAATAGACCAAAGGCCTAGGGTTTGTATACTTTGTATAGCCCACCTTTTATACCCCAGATTGGTGATAAACACCTTTCCTTCTCGAGAGCGAACAACTTAGAAATTTGGTGGCATTGGCTCCCCTCCACGGCTCATTAACGCCCTTCGAGCAATAACTTCAATTTTGAATTCTTTTGGGAAGTAAATGACCTCCCAAGAACTACTTCTCTTACATCTCTACCAAGGGGATCACTAGTGAGTATCTTTGGGAATCGATACCGCACCTCGCGACTCCTCATACCAAGCAACGCCAATAGGTTGGTCTCTAAAGAAAAGGCATTAGTAATGGGCATTTCGCCTGCGGGGTGTGATCCATGCCACGCTGGGAGTGCCTTCGGATCCATCTCGCTTCTGGAATCCACACTCGATGCTTGGGGTTTCCCAAGAACCCACTTCCTTTATATACCGCTAGAACCCTGGGTTCAGTGGTGCCATCGGTTCGAGTCATCCCGGGTGAGTACTTTTTCCCACCAAACAGCCCAAGTTCTAGAGTTGGCAATCGCTCTTACACCCGTGGATCGCATAGATGCAATAAGGGGAGATGATACTTTGATGTACCAAGCTCCAAGGGTAACTTTGACTTGTGTTTTCAGACTCAAACATAGAGACACCGCTAATTTTAAATCCCAAACAAAAGATTTCTATACGCCACTAAACAACTGCTTTGAAAAAATTAACTAGGGTCTTCGGACATGCATTCTCGCGAAAAACTCTGCTAGTAGTTTTCAATATCGTCTTCGTCAATCGTCCTGCAAAAGCTTGTTAACTCCAAAAGGCCACACGCTGAAAATAAGATATTAGTAACACACAAACCAATTGAAATTTTTAGATTTCTGAAAACAAAAATAAAGTTTTTACCAGTCAATTGTGTCGTTGTGTTACCAGTCAAATGCATTGTTTCTTCTTCAATTGCGGCTCGGTATTTACTAGTCAATTGCGGTTCAAGAAATTTTAGATGCATTGTATATTTTTAGATGCGTCGTTTCTTCTATCAGATGCAGTTCAGGAATTCAATTGCGTCGTTTCATCAAACTGATGCGTCGTTCTGTACGAAAAACCTGCAAAAACCAAAAATAAAAGATCTACGGATTCGCGAAGATGGTGTCTTCACATCGGGTTCACCAAATGTAACACCAAGAAAGTGCACAAGAACAGATTAGAGCAAACATGCAATCTAAGTTAAATGCAAATCTAAATGCTAAGCAACAAAGAACAAAGGAAGTTAAAACGTAAACAAACTGAAACAATCTCACCAATTTCAAACGTATTTCCATGATTCATCTCGATTGCCCTTCTCCATTTTGCTTGTGTAGTATAATTGCCCTCAGATTTCTCGTAAATTCGTGCAAGTATAGCCTAAGATAATGATTATCAAAAAATCGAAGATTCGAGACAAAGTGCTCTCAAAAGTCATAAGATTTCACGAGAGAGATTGGAATGAAGAATGGCAAATCAATTTATAGAAAATTGATTATTCGAACGACAGGCCAAGATCGAAAGATCAATCCGATTCGCTGAGATCGACCGATTAATCATGCATTACATAACCCAATAATAGTGACATGAGAGGATACAAACTAGAATATAATTAAAAGATTAAATAAACGGATTTTAATCTCTTCGGCCTCTGGTGATCTTAAAAGAAAAAGAATTGATTCTTTGCCACAAAGATAAAGATCGATTAAAGCAACTTGTTTGAATGCACGACGATTTTACCAAAATTAGGAACATTTAATTAATCTCGCATGTACACCTAATTGAGTTAGAACCGACGATTGAAACGATTTGATCTAAGAGATTTATTTTGAGAATGCCAATTCTATTACTAAACTGTGAGTTAACTGAGCTACTAAAATAGATGTCTAGCTCCAGTAAAAGTGAATACTTAGATAACTCATTAATTATACTATAGAAGAATATGCTTAAAATAGAATTAATGAATGAAATAATTCCATTTTAATTCAAGACTCGATATTTGAGAATTAAATTAAATACAAGATTTATTTTAATTAAAATGATGAAGGATTTTGAATGAATAATTAACAACAGTGGCCAATTTATTTAATTGAGAGCTGAAATATGATAAAGTAAATTAAATAAGAATTTATTTAATTTGACAAGAAGGATAAGGTTAATTAGTAACATAATTCAAACAAAAGCCGCTTTTAATTTCAATTAGATAGAATAAAGAAAGGTGAATTCTACCAAACAATTAAGATTATTTTAATTAATAGAAGAATTAACAAAAGATGAATTAATTAAATAATTAAGATTATTTAATTAATAGAAGAATTAATGTTAAGATGAATTAATTAAATAATTGACATTATTTAATCATGACCATGAAGAATACGAATTATGAAGAATAATGATGTCACAGGCTTAGACCAAATTTCGGTGTCTACAGAAGACAGAGGAAAAGGAGAGTAGAGAGGTGGTGGCAGAGGAAGAGTCTATTATCATCACTTGCGTTGTGGGTGGAGTGGAAGCAAGGTGGACAGAGATATCCACCACAGGTGGGGAGGTGGAAACCATTTCCTGAGAGGTAGGAAGCGGGCCAACAACAGTAGCAACATCAGTGGCACGAGTGGAGGCAGCAGGTGGAGACTTTGGCTGCTCGGCCTCCACTTCCTCTCCTTCATGGAGAAGGTCCTCCTAGAGGGTATCAAGACCTCCCGATGTCTTTGGTCTTTTGGAGGATTCACCCTCCAAATATTTTCTTGAGTAGACTCAGTGTTTGGACTGCTTTTTAGCCACCTCTTTTCTCTTTCTTGATCTAGTGATTGGAGGAGATTGGGAAGCTTCTTCTATTGTGGCAGCAGTCGTTCCACTATCAGTTTCACTTGCAGGATCTTCCTCAAGTTCTCCATAGGTCAAGGAAATCCCTTGTTGCTTCAATCAGGAAACCTGCTTGTCAATTCATTCCTTCGTCCTAGCCTCAACAATCTTTGATAAAATATCGAGGTCATCGACCTCTCGCTCATCCCAATCAATTAGAGGTAATGGTAAATCAACAACTGTATTGTATTGAGGATCGACCACTGTATGCTCTTCCTCCTCTACCTGGTTTGGCACCAGGAACAACTTGACCCTCTTGACGAATTATGTTTTTATTCACATGTAGTGCCTGATTTGTACTTCATTATCATCCTTACAGTTGGCCCATAAATCTACAACATGATGCAAATGGGCATATTCAGCCATGACCATCTTCTTCAATTTACCATACGGGCCCATTCATGGCCTGGCAGTGTGGAACCTCAAGTTATACTCCACAAGCTCTTTATCTGAGTTGTTAGTGCATTGAGATGTGTGGAGTTTGTATAGCCCTGTGCCAAAGGAGATGGGATCAGGAATCCCAACCTTATGCTTGCTGCTCAGGAGGGTGTGTGCATGTCATAGCTGTTGGGAGAGTTCTAACAATATTATTCGGTCGTTGGGATGCCAGGGCAACTTGTATGATGTCTCCAAGAAACCTTCGGCATGAATGTATGTGAACTTCAAAAATTGAATAAATAAGAAGGAAAATTGTTTGAGGAAAGCATTCACACTATGGGAGACTCTTCTTTCGAAGTCACCCACGAGTAATATGATAATATGACCTATGAAAGCATCATTGACTCTACAATATTCCCTCTTGAAGTTCATGTACTACAGCTAAGGGTATCTATCATAGACCTTTAACTCCCTACCCGGTTTTGTATCTGGAGACCTGAATAAGCCTCAGTATTGTGTCTTGTCAGCTAGCAAATACACAAGGTAGGAGATCATGTAAAACCTTGAGGTCTTCTTGACAACCATAAACTGTTCATGCAAGTAATTGCTTATGATTCCTGCCCAATAAAACTTGGCCTTGCCTCTAAGGATATCCTCCACAAAGTAAAATATCCATTGTTGAAAATAGACTGTAGTTGGGAGGCCCATGACTCTTCTTAATAAGGTTACCAAATCATGGTAATCCTCAAAAAAGTCGTTGCGATAGAGTTCCTGGGGCATCTTCGCAACACTACCCCTATTTTCTTTCAACTAGTATTAATTGATAATCCTTTTACATCCAAGGGGATCTACATCCCACGTTTATTTGGAATCTTTTATGGTAGCTTCTTCCATTTCTCCAAAAGTAGGGATGTGAAAAGCTTTCCCTATTGACTTGGCTGATAAATTAGCCAGTATGTTTCCATCTCTATCCACAAATGTCCTAGTCTCTGGCTGGTATGCTTTCATGCAAGCCATTACGAGCACATGAGCGATGAGGGCTGGTGGAAACTTGACAACTTTAGCTAATCCATTACTTCTAATATTTCTTACACTCTTTGTCATAGGGTTGATCTGGACCCTTTGTTTAAATTCATCAATGTCTACCTACCTGATGTTCGTGTCAGAGACCTCCTTCTAGGTTGTGGTGACTTTGGAGTTAAGAGGTTCCCCTTGGAACTTATACTTCATCTGATATTTGTCGTCCTTCCCACGGGGTGCTTTGGCTATTTTCTTTCCCTTATCTTTCTCCACGGCCACCTCCGAGCGTCCTGCACTCAATTCCATAAATCCTGCAGGCGAGAAAGAGGTGAGCACATTCAAGCATGAAATCATGGGAAAGTTAGCCACAATCCTACAAAACGATGTTAGATTGAATAAATCATCATCTAGGAGTCCTAACATATCTTTCAGATTATCATCATCTTTTCACAAGAATGAGTTTTGGTAGTTTGGGCCTATGGGATTGGACTTCCCTGAGCTAATGGCCGTTTGGAGTAGCTGCAAGAGGGATGACAATTAGGGCATGATGGCCTGCTTGTCCCAACCTACCTTGAGATTTGGTCTATTTTTGGGGTCCACTGAGGAGGTTTCCCTATTTTGGCACATGGGTCCAAGTCATCTTGATGATTAGAGGGAATGAAGATCACCTTTTGGATGAGCAGAATCAAGAAGCAACTTAGTCATTTGAGGTTTTCCGTTGAAAACAACTCTAGCAAGATAGCGTCCTGCGGGCAAAGTTCCGTGAGGGGGGACCTGCAGCTCTGGAAGGTGGTGGCATAGTTCGGTTGTCATTAGGGCATTTCAGGTCAGAAGGGATGAGTGGACGTTTGGTCATAGTCGTTTGAGACAACGGAAGTCACACGTCATTTTGATGGCAGCCGCTCACCAAATCAGGTTCGATAGGAGGAGGAGCCTCTGTGTTTACTTTGTTGTTTGAAGAACTAAAGTCAATGGAGAGGTCAGGTTATGGGCAGTGGAAGGATGACGTTACTTTCCCTTTTAGTAACAATTGGGACAGGACGGAGTCCCGAAGACGACAACCCGATAGGAGGGTCTACTCATGGTACGGTCCTTGGGAATATTCATCTTTGCATTCAAACATCCGTAGCAGAGTCAGGTCCCGAAGTGCAGAAAGGTGGCACAAAGAAGCTGTTCGAGACGGTGGTTTTTCCACAACAGCTCACAGACAGAAGTCTACTGGGTGAGACCCGAAATGAGGTTAGCAGTTGGCCATTTGCAAATGAAGTCAACCGGAAGAGGACTCAGGGTCCGAAGGTCGGACAGACAGGATACAAAAGCCGCTTGGGTCAGTGAAATACTGATGAAACTCCACTAGCAAAAGTCCGCGATCTAGGACACACGACCTTATTTAAGATTTCATGAGAGTGAGTTTATGTGCGATTCAAGGGATGAGACTCAGGCACCAGAAGGTTGGGGTTCGAAAGCCATTTGGAATGATAGATCACAAGTGACACCTAAGAGATGGAATCCTGGAGGGTCGGATCTGAGAGGTTTGTTGGACTCCTTCATTTTCACTTTGAGTTTTTGACCAAGTTTTAGACTGTTAAGGAGAGGGGTCCTACTGTGAGAGTGGACCTGAAGGGGTCATTCACCATTCTAAGTTTAAGTTCAGTTTTCTAACGTTGGTGACGGAAATGGGAAGTCGCAGGTCCGCAGAGCATAAATGCTCTGGTTGAAGAACAACGTCGGGGAGTCAAGGTTCCATGGTCATCATGTGGGTCAATTTTGAGGGTTTTTCAAGATTTGAGCACACGGGTTTTGTGCACTTTGTCATAATCTATCTGTCTATTAAGTTTTCCTCCCTTATACTTAGCGATTTATTCATAAATCAATGAAAACACAATACAAGGATTGCGAGAGTAAACCCTACCTCTAGAACCTAGTGAATATGGAAACTAGGCAAGTAACGGTGATCAGGCGATGCAGAAGCGATGGTGACACTGGAAGCTGGCTCTCTGATTATCTCTCTAAGTGACTGACAGTTGAAAATGACAGGTGAAAGTCACCTATTTATAGAGAATGAGGAAATAAATGTGATTCATTAATGGTTGTACAAAAGATGCTGGGTTTGGTGAGCTGTCATTTAAAAATGATAGCAGGAGTGCTGGGACTTGCTAGGCGAGTGGCAATTAGTGCTCGGCCATTTGGAAGTTTGGTGATAAACAAATGGTAGTAGATGCTTTGGATTCCGTGTAGCGGAAGGCTATCAGACGATGGCCATTTGAAAGTTAATGGTTAGGGAAGCGGCAAAAAATTCTGCGGCTCTCGACGGGCAGGGAGCTATCGAAGGAAGGCCATTTGAGACAACAGTGAGGCAATGGAAACCTGATAGGGGTGACTCGGCAAGGTGGGCCTAACTAGCTCTAGGGATGCCAACTTTTGAAAACTAAGGAAAACAGTTGATGGGAACCCACAAAGATGAAGAACCTTAAAAATTTGAGGGGGGAAAAACATGGTCAACTCAAGATGACTCCCCTAAAGCTCACTAACCATTTTGAACACCAAAAAAGGGCACGCAAAACAAGGTGGCAACCAAAATCAACCCGGTGAGGCGAAGGAAAGAGAGGGTCCCCATTCCAAATGGGGCGTGTGTGTTGAAGGCACAACACTTAGGTCAACAAATTTTGTCCGAAGAAAGTAGAGGTAGTTTCTTGCTATCCTTACTTCCATTCTAAAATAACTTCCGCATTAGCTTGATCATTTCTTCATCGACCTTTTTTGGCATCTATAGATAGAACATTGTATATTGGAATTGTTACTATGACTTCTTTGACATAATTA
>VDFB02258101.1:0-58771 GCA_007258455.2 Sequoia sempervirens | reverse complement strand
CTCCATACTTTTTTGTGTTATCCTAAGATTATCAGAGATCACTCTTTTCTGATGGAAAACATCTCCAAACACCCTCTTGTTCCAGCCTTTAACCATGTTTTTGATGTACTTGAGTTTATGGAATACCCTAAACATGGGGGAGCCATGTACAGGGGGTATTCCACCAATTGACAATTTTATTCTTGAAGTCCGGGTGGGAATTCCACATAATTTTGAATTGGAAGGGAAAAGGACCAACAATAGAGTGATCATTCATGACTAGTAGTAGATGGTTATGGTACGAGACAGTCCGGGGCAAAGCCAACAGATTGGAGTTAAGTAAGGTCGTCCAATGAGGAGATAAAAGGAATCTGCCAAGTCTGACTTGGATTAGACTATCCCCCATACACCTATTAGTTCAAGTGAAATCATGGCCATCTAAGTCAATGTCCACCAGCTCTGTATTACGTAGAAAATCAGCTAAGTCGGTTATACTATTAGAATAGTTAGTCAGACCCTCACTCTTTTCCGAAGGGTATAAAGGAGAGTTGAAGTTGTTGAACAGTCTCGATAACTGAGAGGGGGGGTGAATCAATTATTATAAAACAATTTTCTCGACTTTAATTTATCTGGAGCAAACTTAAATCAATCAAATAATAATGTAATAGATATGAACATGAAAGCACATAACAACATGCACAATGAACACCAGAATTTACGTGGAAACCCAAGAAGGGAAAAACCATGGAGAATGCTAATTCTCAATTATAAAACACCGGTTAAGGTGATTTCAAAGGCTCACTGCCAGTTGGGCTCACTGCCTGGCTATTATAGCTAAAGATACAAAAGGCTCATTGCCAAAAGAGAAAGGCTCACGACCTATAGAAAAAGGGCTTACTGCCAATAGAAAAGGGCTCACTGCCAGAAGAATGATGAAAGGGGAATCCACCGCTGAAGGAACTGTCACCAACAATGACAGTGGATATAATCTCTTTGTCTGCTGCCTCCGGTCATATACTTTCACATACTTCACAATGTCTGGATTTTTGCATTCATCACACTTTCTTTCATTGAACAAAATCGACTTTTACTTATACCATTCCATGCTTCCATAAACTCCTAAGTCGGCCAAACACAATGTCTTCATAATCTTCTAAGTCGGCCAAACACAATTTGAATTAGGTCACCACAAAGCATTCCCACGGTGGTGAGGAATGAAATGTGGACCATATAGAATTTCCTCGCTCAAAACAACACGCTACATATTAACCATGATATCTGGGACCAAAGAATAGGATATACACGTTACAATGCAAACAATGTTTCAGAGTGCGTTAGCCAATTTCTAGATCGGTCCAAACCCATAAGAGTGTATCTCATGATGTTGCAAAATGAATGGGACCAGGACAAGCACGACCAAAGATGGATCATCACAGCACAACATCTGGAGCACGCCAATCCGGGTCACCAAAGCATCAAAATCAATCAAGATATGTTGACATCAATGACAACCATTAATGACAACAATCAACAACAACACATTCCAACTGAAGTCTCCTCCACTAACTAGCGGGCCCCCCTGTTATTCTGTATCTAGCCAATGAGATCCTGCCAGAGGGCTTTCCTCACATTCCTTATATTGGGGGCATAGATGTTAATAAAAAACCAAAAACTACTAGAGTGAGATAAATGGATCCCCACACTGTTCCTGCTTTGGAATATTTCAGAACCAGTAAGTCTATTAGGATCCCACATCACAGACGGTCCACCCAAAGCTCCATCTGCATCAGTATAGGAATAATGAGCATTTGGCCAAATGTACCTAGCAATGTTTTCAAAGTTTGTTTTTTTCATTTTAATTTCTTGTAATAGTAATACATCTATCTTGTGTTTACACACATAATTCTTCAGAGCTAGCTGTTTGTGGGGGCTATTTAGCCCTTGCACATTCTAGGACAGGTCTTTCATTTAGACCCTTTCTTTGAGAACACTTCCAATGTCCTCTGTTTTCAGAGCTAGCTGTTTGTGGAGGCTATTTAGCCCTTGCACATTCTAGGACAGGACTTTCATTTAGACCCTTTCTTTGAGAACACTTTCAATGTCCTCTGTTTTCCAATAGCAATCTCTTTGGTTGTCTCCCTATTTCTAGTTTGTCTCTGGTTGGGTCTTCCAGGTTTGGAATACCCCCCTACATTTTCCTTCTTTTGTTTACCTTTCTTCTTTGGAGTTGTCCAACCCTCATCTTCATTGGTTTGGCCTTGTGACAAGGTAGCAATATCTGTTTGTCTGGGTCTAGAGTCTCTCTTCTCAACCACGCTAAGTATTTCTCCCTCTTCAACATCCTTAATCAAATCTTGGTTAGGGGATGGAACCCTCGCCATCTCTACCAGTGGAGCCACTTGGGCCTTCGAGACACAGTGATATATTGGAGAAGACTTATCCAAGGGAGCTTTGCTAGGAGAAGACACACCCAACACCGAAGCATAGTCATTAGCAACCTCCTCCACAATTGGAACCTCAGGGACCATCCGAACAGAAGGCCCGAATTTGGTTGGGGAGTCAATGATATTAAGGAGATCAAACTTAAAAGGATAGCTGTTAGTGATGTCATTCACTAGGGGTTCACTATGATCGGGGTTATGTTTTACTGTGGACTTATAGTCAAAAATAATATGCCTAGGTTTAGCACATTTTTGGCAATAAACCACAACATTTTCATAGCAAATTTGTTGATTCTAAGACCCAAATTTGGAGCACAGCGTGATAGAGTTGGGTAAAGACTTGTTAACATAGAACCGAGCAAACAATAACTTGGATTTCAATTTGTTAATGGTGTTTGATGTGATGAAGTGACCCATCGAATCACCAATGCTTTGGAACACAGAGTCATCCCAATAGTTCAAAGGTAGTCTTGGTAGATGCACCCACACAGGGGCCGATTTGTTGAGATCAACAACAGGGTCAAAGCCAGGTTTCTAGCGGCATAGGGACAGTGCATGCTTCCCATAAACCCAGGGACCCGAAGAAAGAATGGATAGCATATCTTCAATCCCTGTGAATTTGAACAGGAAAAGCCCACTAGCCATGGCACAAACTTCCACACTGCCCTTGAGGCGCCATTTAGTAGTTGACCATCTTCTCACCATATCCACAGTAGGGCGAAAGGAGAAAAATCTGCCCACCACTGTGTTCTCCATGGAAGAAACAATCCTATCATTGATGGCTTTAGGGATAGAAAATTTGGTACCAGAAGTGGAAATCACACCATCCGAAAGAGGATGAGTTTTCTTTTTTGCCGGACTTGAGTTAAGCAGCACATTCTTCCAACCCTTCAAATTTGGAGTGACAAAGATCATTGGCATATCTTTAGCAGTCGAAACTAGACTCATGAGTTCAACAACAACAGACAACACGGGAGGGTTCCCCGAGGTTGTCGGAGCAACATGTGCCAATGCAAGAACTTGGTCAGAAGAGGACAGGGGAGGGGGACCGTGGGGTACCCCCAAAGCAGTGTCCACCATGTGCGTAGGAATTTCAAACTAGAGGAGCGGGAATGTTACCTCTCTTGTTGTTTTTGATTCACAAAACGTTTTGTAAACGATGTTTCATCAACAACAAACTGAGAATACATCCCTCTTATTACATATGGAAGCATAATCCACAGCTTACACAATCTGCAACATAATAATAATACTGTGATACCTATTCCATAATTTGCAACTTACAACTACAAATATGATCCTTATTGATATCAGATATGGTGTTGGAAAGCCTAGGGTATGAAGGGGCACTATTGTCAAATTCTGTAGCAGCTCAAATCTCCTTTACCTCATGAAAAAAATGTGTGATTGGGCAGGATATGGGATTTCACTAGCTTTCAGCACCACTGCCACATGTGTGGCGTTCCTCCAAACAATTTCAAAATGGTGCAATTTGCATATGAAGGCTCATGATTAGGGTATGAAATCCTTAACAATTTCTGCAATCTCCTTGTGTTCTCACCCACTCCTCTAATGATGTGAAGATAACAAGGTCTTCCTCCACGTGACACTCAAGATGAAGTGATGTGAACAACACATGAATTTTGAAAACTAGTGATATCAATGATTTGCTTGCAAATACCGATTGCCGAAATCTGAAACTTGGATGCAAACACCAAATTCAGCTCATTTGCAACTCCTGTGTGGACATGTCCTAGACAAAGATGAGGGTTTTCATCCCTTAATCTAGTGATGGAAATCCAAGAGGGTTTCCGTTCTTGAAGATCTCCGAACATCCAAGGGTTGTTGTCCTCGGTTGTGAAATTGAACATGAAGCACAAATGTTGAATTGCAAGCTGAAGACAAGATGATTTCTTTGATCCATTCACCCTTATTTTATATCTTTCCATTTCAGGCCTATCAATTTAGATTTCCCTCCAAAAGCATTTAAAAATACTGTTTAATATTGAGTGTTAAAAAACACTTTTTAAAATAATTATAATAATACTATTAAGTTGCCCCATTTTAAAATAGAATTACTTGGCCTACCTCAAAATAATATCATTACCATTTCCCTTGCTTTACCCTTTAGCCTATGGGAAATGAGTAGGCTAAAGGTCTTCTCCATCTATCTAATTTTGAAAAGGAGACATGACAGTCTGCTCTTTCCAGAATAGCTTGCTCTCAAGCAATTGTGAACCTGACTCCTCAAGTATCCCCATGCCAACACTACGAATCATGCTATAATGTCCAGAGTTTGGATCTTGTTCTTGTCAAGTGAAACAACCCCTTGGGGTGGTCTATGGTGAGATCCATGATTGTTTCTTTCCTCCTTTGACTAATGAATGATATCTTCTCCCCAATGCTTGAGTACATCCACAAACTCCCACAAGGCCAAAGGTCATCTTATGTGGCAAATGAGCTCACCATCAAGCTTTTGTTGCACTACTTTGATTTAATTTGAAACTAAAAATTCTGAACTAGAAAACGCTTGGGCAACTATGGATTCTAATAATGATTTGCATAAGCGGCAAATAATGGCCTTAGAATGATGCCACAACATCTTGAAGAATCCACTGTGTAGTTGGCCAAATGTACTAAGTAAATAATATTGTAATCAGCAAAAATAAATAATTGTTAGATGTTGTAATCAGGAAGTAGTTCCCGATGGTTGGAGTATAGTTGCCGACCGTTGGCAGTTCTCAGCAACTGTTGGCTATTCTATATATACTATGTTTGCTTACTCCATTGGGGACCGCATACATTTTGTATTCTATAAGTATTGCATATCCGATGAATGGAGGAATACATGACATATCTTTTGTACATTGTTATGAGTAATTGATATACTTTATGATTTGCTGTTATGTATTTCCGTTTACTCCTCTGTTAGTCGTTCAATTATCTTTACCGAGTAAACACACCATATTTTGAAAGTTGTCCCCCTAAAAGATTCATCCTTGATTCTACCTTGTAGCTTGAAACTATTAGTTTGACCAGATTCAATACTTCTATGATATCAGGAAGATTCCTCAATCCTAGCATTTAGACTGCTTGAGGAGCAATAGTATTTGTAACATGTGTAGAAATAATAACAATAGGAGTCAATATACTATCATAGTCATGAGTATCACACCAAAATTGAAATCTTGCACTGACAACAAAGCATAAATGGTTAGGAGCCATTCCAATATAAGACCTAGCCTTGCCCATGTCTGAGTCACCTTCACATGTGGAAGCTATACTAGGATTGTAGGCTATATTGTACCCATTCATAAAGCCTATATCCAAAGGTGTGATGTGAAAACTTGATGGCAGCACTGATGTGTCGCTAGACATAGCACTATTGCCATGTAAAAATAAATTGTGCGCAATCACCAATAGTAGTTTCATCAATGCCATTGCTAAACTGATGTAAATATGTCTCCCTTGACACCAAGGCATCATCTCAAGCAAGATCATAACCTTCAAATTTTACCAGTTTTATTATTTTTTCATGCTCCACATAACATATTGGAGGCATAAGTAATTGTTTTCTTCAATGTTCAGCTCTTGCTAATCTTGAGGCACCATACATTTGAGTCTGTTAGCTTGTAACAAGATTGCAATCCATCCAAGCTGTCCATTCTAATGATAGCCCATACCTTAGTCTTCACACCTCGAAATCCAGGTGGTTCATCATGTATGTAATCGATCCGACTCCTCTACATAGTCAGATGAGATACCTGTTTCTAACAAAATCTTCCCTATCCATAGGGACGCCCATCTATTCTATCTTGCGTCCTCTAGACAAGGTATAGCCACTATTATCAATTTGAGCCTAAAAAGTCATTAATGAGCATTGAGAAAGCTGATTGATATTGTCTCTATCAATATTAGGGGGAGCATTTTGTAACCCTTTCGCAAGAAGATATCTTGGCAATTGTTTGTAT
Organism: Sequoia sempervirens; assembly: GCA_007258455.2. NCBI lineage: Eukaryota > Viridiplantae > Streptophyta > Pinopsida > Cupressales > Cupressaceae > Sequoia > Sequoia sempervirens. The sequence continues at coordinate 52,380 of VDFB02258101.1, read as the reverse complement.
AAGCATTAATCTTGTCCACCCATTTGATCGATTGGGCTCTAACTGTGCCAAGAACAACCTCATGAAAAAGAATGTCCACAATCCCTATTCAAAACTTCATCATTTGTTTCATATGTGAGAAGTGCATCCACCTTTTGATTTGTTGCCTATCATATAGGTATTGATGCTTTGCAGTAATCCACACCAATACACTTAACATGTTTGCCTCTTGCCTCTATATTAGTTGTGTTTTCAAATATCCTTGTAAGATTTGAAGATTTCTATGTGATTGGAGAGAGCATCTCTTGAAAACTTAAGAACTGCTTTGCACTTCTGCAATGATGACCAAAATTGTGAAGCACTTTTGTTTGTTGCAATATCATTTTGGTCTTCATGAATGAGCTCAATAGAATCATGTGCCATTGCTCGCTCCACTATGTAATGTCCCCTTCTTGCTCCTGAGCAGTACTGAGACTCAATTAGCCTATTCCAGAGTTCCTGTAGGCTAGTTGATGTGGTTAGGGGACTCATTGGCTAGCATCGGTGTTCAGTTTGAGGTTTTTTTGGAGGGGTTACTATTTATAGTAGTGGCCGGTTTCAGTGTTGTCATCTTCAGTTGGTCACAGTTCCCTCGGTGGTCTTCAGTTTCGCTCAATTCTGAGCTTTTGGCATCCACTTACTATTTATAGCAGTGCTATTTTTAGTAAGTCACCATTGGGGAAGTAGGTTCCAGGCTTGGTCTTTGGCAGCAACATTTTAATCCAGTTTCAGTTGGAGAGCCTAAGGTTGCAGTTTAATATTTATTTTATTTGACCACTTTGGGATTTTATAAAGTTGAAATATAAAGTTATGTTATAACTTAAAACAAGGGGTAAAGTGGTCATCATAAAGGACCAAGGGTACCTAGTTGAATAACTTAAGTTATTTTAAAGTGAATTAAAAAATTATATTTTCCTCTTGGAGTTGGACGCCTATGTAAAGGTGAGAAATATTTAAAAGTTTTTAATATTTTTGGAGATTTCTAAGTGGGACGCCAAAAATGAAGAAGAGACTTTAAATGTTAAAAATTAAAAAGGTGAAAAGGGGCGCCCATTTCTTGGAGTGAAATTAAATTTTTTTTGGAGTCCAGAACCCCTAACTTTTAAAAAGAAGTTTGACTCTCATTTTTGATTATGCAGATTTGACAACTTACTGATATGTTGCTGGAATTTCTCTGGTTGCTTGGGAAACACTGTGAGGACGAAAACCCTCCATTGTTGGGCTGATTTCGGTGGTGAAATATCCACCCTAGTAAGATACTGGTGCTGGTGAAAAGTTTATTTCAACAGGAGCTTCAAAGATTGACCTATAGAGAAGAAAACATGAAGATATTTCAGTATTTTTAGGAGTTTTTGGTGTGCTTGGGTTTGGCTTCAGTTTGGGTGTGATTTGCAGAAGTTTTGGAGTGATATTTTGGATTTTTGGGTGTTTACGGTCATGGACCTGAAACTGGTTTTTCATTCACAGCTATCAATTGCTTGAAGTATTCGTTCTGGGTATTGATTAAATCAAAGGCTCTTTCCAAGACGATTCCATTGACTACTTGCTTGCAATTTTTGGAGTAGAGTTGGAATTTTTAGGCCAAGTCAACCTTGATAGGAGGGCGCCATTCTTGCCATTTGGAAGTTTAGTGTATGGCCTGCACAAAGGATTTATGTTTGGAGTTTTCAGCGTTGGAAAGAGGTGACTTAGGCGTGGGAAGCTGGAAGAGTTTGAAGGGGTGAAGTTGGAAAGGGTTTGTAATTCATTCAAGCATCTTCTTGCTGCTGTTCAAGTTTATCACAGGTCTGCAAATGTTTGTAAAGTCTGATATAAAACTGGAAAACTGAAAATACTTGTTATTGTTTCAATTTCTAATGCAAAAATTAGCTGTTTGCAATTTCTGTTCTTTTCTATATTATCTTAATGTTATGCAACAATCACAAATGCATTGAAAACCAAACACAATTATCATTGAACAAACAAGGGCAGCAAATAGAGTGTTTCTTTCAAAATAAATAAATAAACAGGGGTGTACATTCCACACTATTACATCTTGCAGATAAGAATCAACTACTGCTCAAACATCCTCATACTTTAGGACATGATGAATCCTAGAGGAAGTTTCTCTGAAAATGCATCCTTCAATGCAACAAGTTGAGCCAATAAATACACTTCATTAAGAGGAAAGAGTGTATCGATAATGATAACATTGCTTATATCCATGGCATTTTCAAGATTAGTATTTGACAGAATTCAGTAACAGCAAGTAAGAAATCAAGTGCCACTAGTAACTGTGGCCTTTGAATATAGATTGAGTTTTTTGATGATCGATTAAGCTTGACATCAACAATGAGCATGGTTATAACAGGTTTGCAATCATAACCTTGTAAAAGGGGTTCATTTCCATGATCCTCCATTTTCTATGTATTTGTATCAACCAAGTCAAAAGGAGCATACTCAACATTGTCTGCTTTTCATATTACATGCTTGACTTCCTTTCGAGTGACCCTAACAATAATCAATTAGATTGAAAATTTTGAGTGTCACCATAATTATGCTTTCTTCCTTTGAGTTAGATTTAAAAAGCATCCAACCACCATTGATCTGCATGGTAGCATGTGGAGGATCCGTCGAAGCTTCCCCACTTGATGGTTCTTCTCTACCAATATCTGGGACCTGTTGTGACCTTTTCACACATCGCCCCATTTCAAATGGGGACCCCCAGTAGTTTGCTAGTTTTTAGGGTTTTGCCTCCGCACAACGGTTTCATGAGGTCATCATTTTAAGAGTTTCAGGTTAGTCTTTTGAGAGTCATCAGAGCCAAGTTGATAATCCATGCCTAAATCAGTGCATAAATGTCATGGAAGGGTTCAGAAGGTCCGGGAGACAAGGATCGCCTGTGCTTTGGGCCAATTTTGACACTTCCTGTTTTTTAGGGATTTTTGCTTTTTCGCTTTTTTCATTTTTGGCATTTTTAGACCAAACAGGATCCCTATTTTTTAGGATTTTGCTTTTTCTATTTTCAGAAATTTCTATTTTTAGAAAGTCAACCCTGGTCAACGAGTCAATGTTTCCATTTTTTAGAACAAAAAATCAGCCAAAAATTGAAAAATCATTGAAAAATCGAAGTAAAAATTGAAAAATCATTGAAAAATCAAAGTAAAAATCGAAAAATCAAGCAAAAATCAGGAAAAGCATGGAAAAGCAAGGGAAAAATCTGGAAAAATCAGTTGAAAATCATGAGAAAATCACCCAATAAAATCAACCCAAAGGCATGAAATTCATGGAGAAATGTGCCTAAGTCTGGAGAAATTCGCCCTTGCCAATGAGATGAAGGATGACGAAGAAGCTAGCAAGTCCGTCCCAGCATGATGGTGAAATGGCTAAGGCACAAGGAAGTCCGCCCTTGACTTGGCATGCCTTCTCCAAAGTCCGCCCAAGCCTTGGCCAAGAATTGGCAAGACATTTGTGAAGTCCGCCCTAGAAAGAAGGGAAGGTGAGAAGGAAAAGTTTGCCATCAAGAGGGGAATGGAAAGATGTTTATGAAGTCTGCCCCACAATGTCAAGCCATTTATGAAGTCCACCTAGCATGAGAAGAGGGAAAATTGAAAATTTGGCTAAGTATTTGATGCCTTGGAAGGAGAAAATGCGAATTTTGGCTAAGTATGGGAAGAAAGGCACATGTCAAGGAGGATGAAAAGTCTGCCATGCCTTGATGAAAATGGAATAAAGTTGGTGAAGTCCGCTTAGGCCATGGCAAGGAGAGTGTGAAGTCTGCCCAGCTTGGGAAGGGGAGAAAAAATGAAAATTTTCCTAAGTGTGGATACTAGGGAAAAATTTATGAAGTCGGCTAAGTGCACAAAGGAAAATACATATGGCAGAGAAGTTAGAAAGTCTACCCCTGGCCAAAAAGGATGAAATTTGTCTAAGTATCATGGAAATTTGCCTAGGAAAAAAACGTCCAAACACATACTTTGCCTAGAGAAAATCGTCCAAGCAAGAGAAAAATTAGATTTCGACATGAGAAAATGTGCCCGACACAATTTGAAGTCTGCCATGGCAGAAGAAAATAAGGATTTGGCGTAATATTTGTTGGCAAGATGGCTAGAAAATCCAACTTGGCTAGACGAAAAATGAAATAACTTGGAAAATAAATATTTAGCCAAGGAAAAAATTAAAATAGCCATGGGTCAAAAATGAACGGGTTGGAAACAAATTAAATATTTTAACATTTTAATAATTTATTTCCAACACTTCGAAATATAAAGTGCCTCAAACAAAAGTAAAATTCGCCAGAGATGCCTTGGAAGAAAAGAAATTACGCCGGAAAAAGAGAAAATCCATGAGCAAAAATTAAATTCGCCATGAATTAAAACTTGGAAAAATCGAATTTAATTGGACATTTAATGTTTTTTTTTCAAAATTTCGAAAATCAAAGATAAACATCTAGCAAAAAATTGAATTTTGGAAAATCAAAGGGATTTGCCTGGATAAGCTCGCCATAGATTTTTCGAAAAGAATGGAAACTTCCCTGTTTGAAGAGGAGAAAACATATCGAAATTGAGAGAAAAAGATGCAGTTGCTAAAACAAATTGAATTCTTCAGCATTATAATGAGTTTCAGCAACTCATTTTTCACAGACTCAGCTGAAGAGAAGTTAATCGTAAGAGAGTTGAGACGATCAATTCTTCTGCAGGCAAGGTTGATTTTCTTAGAGGAAGGAATAATTTTTATTGCTGAAGAAGTAATTTTTTCGAAGAAGTGAAGAATTTCTTGGCTGAAAGTCGAACTTCTCAGCAAGTTGGCGCACTTTCTCATTGGCTTTTTGGTTGAATTCTCAAAATTTGAATTTTATTTGCAGCTAGAAGGTTTTTCCCTGAGGTTTGGAGTTTAGTCAGCTAAATTCATCAATTCTCCTTCTGTCTTTTTCATTTTGGCTAAATTTTGATCAAATTCGTTTACTTTTAGCTTGCTTTTTCGCAGAAATTTAATTATTTAATAAGCTGAAAGCAAAATTTTCGAATACAAGGCATGAGAATAAATTATATTTTAAAGTCTCTGTATTAATTTTAGTGTTTTTACTGCAGGTTAATGACCACGGTAGGAGAACCATCAAAGAAGGTGCCGATGAAGTTCGCCAGTAAAGGGGTACAATGAGAGTCGAAGATAAATTCCAAATGGAAAAATGTCGCAGACACTGATCTTGGACATGCTGACTTCGTGGAGTTCAAAAAGAGAGTATATGGACATGCTAGATTACCAACACCAATTGCCAGACGGATGGTGAGGAATGGAATTTTCCAAGCAGCCGGATTCCCGCCTGCAATAGACTATGCCGAGTTGATGGTAGAATGTGCCATCCATTACAATGCTCAGGAAAGACAAATTGTTGCACCTGATGGAAGGATTTTAGCTCACCTTGGTGAAGTGGCAATGCAGGAGGCGTTCGGCATCCCAACACATCACCGGACCATCTACAAAACCAAGGAGGACGCCAAGAGATTGTATGATAGCCAGTCTGAATTGTGCACCACCAATGTTGATAAGTTATGGCTGGAAAATCCTAGACCATCCACAAAGAAGATGCCTAAGAAGCTGCGCCGAACAGATTTTAAAGAGGATTATGGAGATATCATTTTTATGTTGAATAGGATATCCGACAATCCGCAAGGTGCATATTTTGAGACGTGGATGTATTGTTTTATAGATGAAATCACTTCCGATGTGAAGATGTTCAACTGGTCTCAAATGATAAGCGACAATCTTCACGAGCAGCTAACCAATTTGGAAAAAACCAAGTCTTTTCATATGAGCTCGTACATTGTCTATTTATTGGCCAGAACATACAGATACTTAGGATTGATTTGCAAAGGCAAAATTGGCAATGGGGAGAATGAACTCAAGTCTTATGATTGCTACCCACAACTTCAACTCAGGAGAAATCTCATTTCAGGCGAGTGCACGATGCTTTCCTAATGTATATCACAAGAATACTTCAAGGAGGAACGCACCAGAGGCTGAGTCACGAAGCCAAGAGCTTGATCAATAGATATGGATCCTGGTTTATCCAGTTTCCCAAATTTACGTATGTTAGGATCTAGGGATTCACTGGAAATCCTTACAAGCTGCCTATCTATCCAACAAATCGGATGATTTTGCTTGAAGTCCTGAGACAGCTGGAAGATTATTAGAACATCCAAAGGCCAAGTAAGAAGGCGGCTGTTACTTTCCCATTCTTTATTGGGAATATGTTAGAGTCCTGTTCGTCAGCACAAGCAGCTGAGAGCGCCAGGCTAGAAATTCAATGGTACCCATTCACAACGTATCGGTCCAGGGCCAATTTTGACCCACATCATCACATTCGGACCGTGGATGGGAGAAGATACAAACACATAGTAGATTTGGAGGACTTCTGGGTGAACGCCACTGATGAGTATGAAGTCAGAAAGAGTTATGGTCTAGAGTGCCACTGAATTTGATAAGAGCAATTGAACTTTGCCGAGTGCTCGATCAGTTGTAGGACGATGGAAATTATGTCCAATCGAGCTTCGATGGGAGCCAACCTCTTCCTTCCGTGAAGTGGTTGGGGCCTGAGCATTCAGATTTGGTGATGTTGATGAGGCCAATAATTAAGTATTCTCAGTGGTGGGTCGACCATCAGGTCCAGGAGTTGAGGCAGAAAAGAATAATGCTCACGTATGATTTGTTGAGCGAGACAGAGTCATACTCCTCCAATGCCGGCGCATTCCATAATGATGATTAAGTTGAGATTGGCGAGAAGAGGAAAGAAGTAGTTGCAAACATTGAGCGTGTCCAGAAGCGATAGAAGATGGAGCCATCTTGTTCCGCGGCGTCCAGAAACATTGATGAGCTAGTAGCTACCGCAGACGAATCCTTGGTTGAGATGATGAGACCTTCTGCAGTTCAGGAGAAGAACAATGAGCTGATCCAGTTGGACAATGATGAGCCCCCCTCTCCTATGGGCATAGAAGTATTGGGTTCGGATAATGAAATGGAAGTCCAAAATGATGATTTCGAAGAGGGAATGATTTCTGCCCTCAGAGGAGTTTTGGATATTACAAATTAAGGGAATGTTCAGGAGGAAGATAGTGTTGAGCAGCCTACCATTCCGGATTGGTTGAAGGAGAGGATGAAAATTCAGGCACCAGTTGAGGTCCAAGAAGAAGATGATACTGCGGATTTCTTGGCGAGGTTAGAACAAGTTGCTACTAAGAAACCTGCCAAGAAGTTCTCCATGATTTAGAGGGACGAAGCCGGCGGCCGTTCCATACAGATCACAGTACCAATAGTTGATAAAGCACAAAATGAGATCACTCCCCAGGAATACGCCATAACCACTATAGACCTTGGCCCAACAACAAAAGGCCAGGAGGTGGAAGAACTGGATAATTCCGTCTCAACTATCAAGGTGAGATTGGAAAAGGAAGTGGCGAAAAAGAAAGAGTACAAAAGGGAGGTTGAGCGCCTGAAGGAGTATATACGACATCTGACCCAACCACTCAATCAGGGTGATGCAGTAGCTCCTCCACTTCTCAATTCCTCACAGGAGATGGCCAAGGATGTGGAAGAAGGTATGGTCATGGCCAAGGAGGCCCAAGAATGGATGACAAGCAAGGGCACGAAAGTGGCTTCGTTCATGGAGAGATTGACTCTTGCTTACAGACAAACTTCTTCTTTCCTTTCCGGATTGGCTGACATGGCGGAAACTTGGGACAACCTCCCAGATATTTAGGAGAAACTCATTCCATGCCTTAGAGTACTGAAGGGCGTTCCAAAGGAAGAATTGGTCGAGGGAAAGGTGATTGCTGCTGGAGCGGCTTATGATTTTCATCATTGGTTTTGGGCAGTGACAATACGAAGTGAGGTTCTGGAGAAGGAAAAGGCAGATAGGCTCAGAGTTGAGGAGCAAGTTAAAGAAATCCTGAGGAAGATTTATATGATAGCCGCAAATGTGTTTGACAGAGAGATTGTCTGGGAAAACGACATGCAGCTGGAAAGGTTGAAGCATAAGGTTCAGGAAGTTTTCTTCTCTACTACAGGACCGATTTTGAGATAGGATTTCACAAAAGTGGCGAACCTCTTGTCTGCCTGGGATGATTTTGTGAGACAGGAGGTGGATTGGGAGAACACCTTCGCCAGATGTGTTGAGGATTTGGATGGGCTTAAATTCAGGATAAGCATGTTGCCGCCAGTCACGATGGAGGAAGTCGTCACGATCGTGTCCAAATTCGTCAAGCACAATGCTACCCAAGAGGATAGAGACACCTTCCCTTGAAGATAGCTCCAACTGCCACTTCACTGCTTGTTCACTACTTGTTTACTGGTTGTTAACTGATGTTATTTTGGGCAACCCTAATTAGGGTTGAGTTGTATTAATCTTGGCCATTGATGTTGTTTTAATCTTGGCCTTTCATTTGATTCTGAAAACTCTATATAAACTTGTGATCTCTCACCTTCATTTGTGTGGAGACAATGTATGAAATTGTTGCATTAGACTATTTCCGATAATAAAAGCTCTTATGCATGATTTGCTTTGAATCACTTTTATTGTCAAGTAGTGAGCAAGGTTGCATAACTTCTTCTACCATAGATTAAAATTAGATTACAATTAAGTAGAATTTGCTTTGAATGTTTGTTAAGTGAATGTGAGATTGATCATATAGATTAAATGGTGAAATATTGCTTATACTTTCTTCGGATGGATGATTTTCATTCGATGCGTAAAGTTAGCCTGAGCTTGTGATTGTGGATTCTTAACTTAGGTCTTATTTAAGGCTTGAAAATTAGAATCACACCCTTTGAAGATTGCACCAACTTTGTGTAGTTGTCCCAGGGAGGTGAAACAAAGCGTGGTTACTCGTTTCACTTGATCTTTACTATCTCTTGAATTCCTAGGCATAGATTAGATTCTTTAAACCCTTATCTTTTTCCTTTCTTTTTTGAGATCCAAATTGAAAGTCCCAATCGAAGAAGCTTTTAATGATAAATCAGTCTAAGTCCCGAACTTGTAAGGAATTCTTAAACGTAAGTCCCTTTGTGTATTACCAGCAAATCACAACGCCCATTGAGCTTATCCACATGTCATGACCTAATGAAAGAAACCTTGGAGTCGCCATATGATCTTCTCGCAATCTTAGCATACGCGGTGACTTTGTTCAAGAGAGGATAGAGTGTCTTTGGACATTTTATTCTGTGTGTTCGGTGAATGATAAAACATACACCAACAGGACCTCTCTAATCTCCTACTTCACTTAAAAGTTTGATGTATTTGCCACTGCAATATCTAACTAAGGTAGTGGGGAGGTTTTGAGTTCAAGAAATGTTGGTTGATGCATACTCTGTTATAATCTGGTACTCCTTGTTTGACATGGCTATGTTAAGCTTTTCTATCTTGATGACTACCTCAATGCTTGGAATTTAATGCCATATATCTCAAGGTGATCTCCTTATAACAAGAGAAAGGCCATTCACATCTTCTATGATTCTTTCACTAAGATTGGCAAAGCTTGGAAATCAATCTTCCCTTGATTCCTCATTTAGGCCATGGTATGCCATTTTTACATACTTGTGTTGGTCTATCTTCAAGATGTCTCCTTGTTTTCTTTCAAGGATGAAATCCCTGACCATGTATTTCTAGACGAGTTTCTGAGGTGTGTCAGTATGTTCCGGTATTTCAAATATTTCAGTTGTAAGTGTGTGATCCTTGTCAATCATTACACAGCTCCTTATGTTGAGAGTTCGGTTGCAAACTATTTTTTTCCCTTATATTAATAGATCAGATTCTTGTGTTGCCCCAATTAGAAAGTTTTGACCCAAACAATTTGCTCCTTGTTGGTGCTCAAATGATGCATCAGAAGCAACCAGAGCAGAGTTAGGATTTTTGCCTACCATCTTAAGTTCATCATACATCCTTACTGCTTTAAAGCCCCTTGCAACAGTGACACCTGTTGAACTAATTTGCAAAGAATGTGGATGATGCTCCAAAATATCACCTGGATCCCATACCACTTTGCATATACAATTCTGAATCTGAATAAAGGATCTATGTGTCTTTTGCTACGAATTGTAGCCTTCATCTGTTCACCACGACAAAATTCATCTTTTGTTGATTTAGATGGTTTTGAGAGATCTGCATTGGCACTACTAACAAAGACATTCTTCTCACTTGCATGCTTATCAAACATAACTATTTTGGAGATCAACCTCATATGATGACTTTGCAAGATTGATAGGGATTGTAACATCCTCTTCAATTCTGAATACTTTACCTTTGGAATCAAATGTTAGTTCCTTCTTGACTTCATTAAGACAAACATTTTGTTGGCATGCAAACTTATTAGAAGTCAATCAAATATCTTTTCTTGGTAAAAGATTCTCACCTTCAAATTTGATGTTGCTTTCACTGTTCTTTTGAGGAAATTCTTTATAGCCATTTTCATCATATGCTGAAACTATTAATATGAATATGAAGACTATATATTTTGCATCACTCCAAAACACATCATTCTTTACTGTATCCTTCAAATTTGTTACACTAGGCTGAAACTAGGCACTAATAGAATTTATATTGTTTATTGCAGTGTCACAATGAGCTCTCATGACATGAGTGAGGATGAGGTAGAGGTTCATAGTGAAATTGAATTTGAATATGAACCTGAGGTTGAGGGGGGTGACCATGGGGCTGAGCTTGAAGCCCAAACTAGTTCCATGGCAAGTTCAACAAGTAGTATAGAGTGATCCTTTTGATCGTAAGTCTCCTCTCAGATAGTTTGCAACAAAATTACTAGGTAGGCTAGGGACATCTGGTGGCACAAAGAAGTGGAAGTGCCACTTTTGTGATCTAGAATGGTATGGCAGCATTACTGGAGTTAATGCACACCTTTTTATTCGAGGAAAAGGTGTGGATACATTTTCATTTGGCGAAACTGACAAATCTCAAATACAGAGCTGAGATAAATAAGCTACGGGGTGTTCTTGATGACAGTGCAGCTACACCTATGCCTACTACTTTGTCTCATAGGGAACATGTTCAACAAAGTCAGCCATAGAGTTCTAGTCATACTTTGCAGACGAGAGGAGGAGTGATGCCAGGTTCTTCTTCTAGTGCCCATGCAAGAGAGGGTAAGAGGAAACACAAATTGCAAAGTAACCCTATAGCTGATTTGTTTAATGTGCAGTTGAAGGATGAGATAGATGATGCCATTGGCAATTTCTTCTTTGCCAATGGCATCCCATTTCATGTAGCTCAATCTCCTTATTATAGGGAGATAATGTCGATGGTAGCAAGGGGAGGACCATCATATGAGCCACTAGGTGAGACAAAATTGAGGACCATGATCTTGGATAAGAACTATTCCAAGATCAATGTGTTGATGGAGAAAATGAAGGAATGTTAGTTCTTATCCAAGATCAATGTGTTGATGGAGAAAATGAAGGAATGTTGGGTAAAGATTGGATGCAGTATAGTCATGGATGGGTGGATGGACATTAGCCATTGTCCACTCATCAATAACATGGTTACATGTACAGAGGGCCCATACTTTCTTAAGGCAATTGATAGTACATGGCATCACAAAGATGTTGATTTTCAATTTTAGGTCGTCAAGGAGGCTAATTAGTAGGTTGGGCCACAAAATGTGGTCCAAGTAGTGGCAGATGCAGCACGTGTGCAAAGCTGTGAAGAAACTTGTTTTGGTGGACTCCATGTTGTGTGCATGCCATGAACAATGCACTTAAGGACATGGGGAAGATTGAGTGGATTAGAGCAGTGGTCAGTGATGATAGAGATGTGCATATGTTTATCGGCAACCACCACACTTGACATGCACTCTTCATGAGCTTCTCTAAGAAGGATTTCTTGAAACCTATTGAGACCAGTTATGCATCCTATTCCATTCTCTTGGAGAGAATGATTGAGTTGCAATAGTCACGACAACTCGTGGTTATGGCAGCAAATTGGAATCGATGAGCCGAGTCCAAGACAAAGTAGGGGAGGAGGGTGAAGGATACAGTGAAGAGTGATGTGTTTTGGAGTGATGCAAAATATATAGTCTTCATCATTTCTCTAGTTTTCTAGGTCATCAGATATGGGGATGCGGATGCACCTAACGTTGGAGAGGTGTATGAGTGCATTGATTCTATGCTTGACTAGATGAGGGCTACCGTGTGAGAGGACCCCACATTAGCATTCTACAATGAGCATATTCAACTAGTCATTCATCGGAGATGGGAAAACCTCAACACTCCCTTGCACATGGCTACCTATGCATTGAACCCTAAGTGGTACAAGACTGGGCCTAATAGAGTTACACCGATACAAGATGTTGAGGTGAAGGCAAGGTTCTTTAGGGTTATTGAGAAGCTTGTGGCTATACATAGTGCTTTGTGTCTCATTGACTGCAAAACATTTGTGTACAAAGAAAGTCCAACAACACGATGGGAAGCAGAGCCAAAAGAGCCAGCATAGATTGATGAGGATGCTACAACTTCAAATGTAGGGCTGGTTGGTCTTAGTTTGGCAGAGCTTGACCATGAGGAGTCCAGTAGTTCCAGTGATGAGGAGTTTGGGGATTATTAGAGGCCTCCCTTCACTACATTTTGACATTTTGTGCTTATTTTGATATCATGCTACTCATTGTAATCATCTTTATGATATTTTGGATATAATAGAAATCTCCAATTTGACCTTTTCATTTGTCAAATTTTATTTAGTATTCAAGTATTTAAAATTTTAGTATTTAGTATTTGCAATTTTGCTACTTTACTAATTTTCCAAAGTTTCCTTTGAAATGTAATTCTTATACATCTTTTTATAACTAGTTTTTCAAGTACTAAATGTATATCAGTGCCGCCCCTTGTCGTCGTCTCCCTGCCGTCCCCAAACTTAGGCCCTTGGTCCCCCCGTCCTTGAAACCCATCCCCATGCCCCTCGTCAGGAAACCCTGTGGAACATTTATATAAACCCTTTGATATTTTTTGAAAGTTTGTAAACTAAAATACTATGAATTGCAGATAATTGCAACAAACTATGACGATTTGAAAACTTGTTCTCACGTCATATTATTTAGACTTAACAATTTTTGCATACTAGTAAACAATGTTCGATTAACAACAAATTGAGATTGCAACCCTCTTATTACATATAGAAGCATAATCCACAACCTACACAATCTACAAAATATAGAATACTGTGATCCCTATTCCATAATTTGCAACTTACAAATATAGATATGATCCTTTTGATATGGTGAGGAATGCTTGGGGTGTTTACTCTCTTAGATGATCAAATGAATACTTGAAATAATGAACTTAATTAATAAAGCATAGCAAATTGAAATAGAAGAGTAAACGTATATCTTTATTTGCACATGAAGTTATTACAGAAGTAGACCAGAGATGGCTAGCCAAGGATCAGACTTAATTTGACTAGATCATATTGCTTTCCTCGATGATACAAAATCTATTTAAAGAACCCGACAATTACCAAGAGGAACACAACCATCAACTAACTCTTATAACCACATGAAGCTGACAAACAATTAATACATAGTCCGGTAAATTATATTATCGAAACATAATAATTGGCATTGTGCACTAACTACATGGGGTATAAAGTGACACTCTTGTCAAATGTTTTAGTAGCTCAAACCTCCTTCGCCACTCCAAAAAAATGTGTAATTGTGTTGTATATGGGACGCAATTAGCTTTCAACACCACTATCACGTGTGGCAGTCCTGCAAACAATTTCAGAATGGTGCAATCTGCATAGGAAGGCTCATGATTAAGGTATGAACTCTTTAACAATTCTGTGATGTCCTTGTGTTCTCAATTGCTCCTCCTCTAATGATGTGTAGGTAACAAGGTCTTCCTCAATGTGACGCTCAAGATGAAATGATGTGAAAACAAATTTTGAAGACTAGCAATATCACCGATTTTTGCGCAAACAACAATTTCCCAAATTTGAAACTTGGATGCAAACACTAAATTCAGCTCATATGCAATCCCTGTGTGTAGACGTCCTAGACAAAGATGAGTGTTTTTGTCCCCAAATCCCGGTGATGGAAATCCAAAAGGGTTTTCATTCTTGAAGATCTGTGAACAACCAAGGATTTTCATCTTGAGTTGTGAAATTGAATAGGAAGCTTAGATGTTGAATTTTAAACTGAAGACGAGATGATTCATTTGATCGGTTTGCCCTTCTTTTATATCTTTCCGTTTCAGGTGCATCAATTCAAATTTCCCTCCAAAATATTTAAAAAGTACTTTTTAATATTAAGTGTATAAAAACACTTTTTTAACGAATTATAATAATATCATTAAGTCGCCCCATTTTAAAATAGAATGTCATGCACTCTTTATATGATTAGATCCATGGAGAAGACCTCTAGCTATCCCATTTTCTTGTAAGCTAAAGGATAGAGCAAGGAAAACAAAAATAATAATATTTTATCTGTGCCTGATCACTTTAATTTAAAAAAGGCAACGTAAAATATTATTTGTGGTCCTATGTATGTCATATTAAAAAAGTGTTTTTTACACTTTAATCAAAATATAATTCAAAAAGGGACATTTGGATGTAATTTAAAAGTACTTTTAAATACTTTGAAGGAAAAAAGAAAATAAATAAAATAGAGGGCCCAAAATAAAGCATCTATAAAAGAGATGTCAAGACTCACATCAAATTATCACTTATCATTTGGATTTTTGAATACCTTTTGGAGATTGAGCTTTGTGTTCATCATTCCATGCAAGGACGAAAACCCTTGGGTATTTTGGAGACCTTGGAGGATGAAATCCCTCTTGTCCACAAGAGGTGATTCCACCTAGGGATCACATTTATGCTCAAAGAATTGAAGTCATTTTCAACTTGCTATAGTATCACTACAGTGAATTATTGAAGATATCAGCTTGTTATTGCCGATTTTTAGAATTAGTGATAATTTAATTGCTAAGTGTTGTACCCAAAACCAAAATTTTTGCTTCACTAAGGCATTTTGCTTAATTGAGTCATAATCTTGTTAAAGTGATGTCAGAAGGTCGTTTTTGGGGTTTTCAAATATGGAGTTGGTGTCAGTGTCATGTCAGTCTATTACTGAAGAGATTTGAGAAAGATGAAAATTTGAACGAAAAACATCAAAATTCTCTCTCTGGAGAGGGGAGCACATTCTCAAATAGGCGCCCTATCTTTTAGGGGCCCAGATCCTGTTTTTAGGGTTTGTCACCTCCAACAGACTTTTGTCCGGCATCACATCAGCTTCGCAGTGAGCTATCAAGCTTGTCAAACGGACCTGTTTTGTTCCAGTTACGGAAGATACAGCGCAAAACGAGATGAAAGCGAGAATTGGCTAACACTGGAGAAAAGCGCAGCTTTTCAGAAAGGCGCCCATCTTTTTGAGGTGCCAAACGTAGGTTTTTGGCTAAATGCCACCCAAGATGTTTATCTCACATTTGTTCGAGCTTCACGACGCATCCGGCCGGGGTGATCGAGTTGTTGAAGTGCCTGAACTGAGGTTGAACGTAGGGTCAAATCTTAGTCAATGTCAGGGAAAAAGCAAAGAGCACATTTTGAGAAAGGCGCCTAAGCTTTTCGGCCTTTGATGCTTTCTTTCTGATGATTTCAGATGTTCAATGTGTCCGTGTTACATTCAGCTTTCCGTTAGCCTGTCTCACGTGATCAAGATGTCTTGGTGCTTGCAAAGTTTTATATTATTTTGTCGCTTCCAATGGTTAAGTCCGAGTGAAAAGAGCCTTTTCAAAAAGGCGTTTGTTTTTCACCCCTCGACGCTTGTTTTCTTGGGAAATGAACCTTTGCATGCTTGCTATGTAATGATGTCACTTATGCAAAGTGAACTTGAGTTCCAAACCTCGAAAGTTGAGAAAATGAAAGTTATGAAGGATTTATTTTTCCCTTCGCTCAAAATGCGTAAGTCAAAATTTGACTAAGTCTGAAAAAGCGCAGCTTTTGAAAAGGCACTTGGATTTTTGAGCCTTCGATGTTAGTTTTGTGACGTACCAAGATACCTTTTGATCGCTTTTACTCAAATTCGAATGCACCTGGCTACTAGTTAATTGAGAAGTCACCAACCAAAGGTCGAGGATGAACAGAGGTCCCGGCAGAGGTTTTAGCTTAAATTTTCATGAAATTTGGCAGTCCGAATCGCTTGAGATTTCAAAGTTGAATTTTCGAAAGTGAGTTGAATGGACGCCTTAACTGGAGTTCTGACTCAGTTGGACTAAACGATTTTGGGTTGTCATCTTCAGTTCATGTAGTGATCTTTCAGTTTGCATGTCGAGTTAACTAGTTTGCATGTTGAGTTAACTGCTTTGCATGTTGAGTTAACTTGATTGCATGTCCACTTAATTGAAGATTATCACTGAATGTCAACTGAAGTTCACATGCATGGCGAATTTGGTCAAAATTGTGAAGTTTTAGTGAAGATGGCGCTTCATTGAGTGTCAACTGAAGTTAAAGAGGGACGAATTGAATGATGAAGCATAGTTTGTGTGAAGTATGGCGCATGAAGTTGTTAACTTCAGTCATGAAAAGGGTCGCCATATTTAGGTTTGAATAGTGAAGCATGAATTGGTGAAGCTACGCACTTTTCAAGGAATGGCAACTTTAGTTCCAAAAGGGTTGCTATATTTAGATTTTATTGATTAAAGCATGTGAAGTTGGCGCATTCTTGAAGGCCAACTGACGATTGAAAAGGGTCGCTATTTTTAGAACATGATTATTGCATGAAGATGGCGAATTTCTCATCTCAATCAAGATTGCTAACTGAAGTTATCAAAAGGGTCGCCTTAGGTCAAAATTTGGTGAATCTAAAGCAAGTTTGAAGATGGGGAACTCAATGAAGATGATTAACTGAAGTCAAACTCGTATAGAATGGTTAACTGAAGTGTTGAAGGGAAAACCCTAAAGCATGACGATTTAATTATTATATTTGAGTTTCAGTTAACTAAATTAAGGTCCAATTAGAAGCCAAGCGCACTTTTCAAGCATTCCTTGCTTGGTGCGAATTTTCAATGATGAAATTCTATATATTTCAGCCATGGCGTCCATTATTTTATCATCTTTTGCTCTGAAGCTCATATTCTTCTTGAGCGACCAGCAAGCTAAAGGTGCTACAGGTGTCCGATTTCAGCGTTCTTCGTAGCAACGAATTCAGATTGTTCAGAGGAAGGCGATTCTAGACTTTATTTTCACTTTGCATGCAGGTTTTATCAAATTCCAGAGAGGAGATTTGCAGATTTTTCAGAAGCAGACAAGCAAAACTTTCTATCTTCTGTCTTATTTCTTCTATTTCTCACCTTAGGTACTTTCTTCGCATGTCAAAGAAACTCAACACTTTTTCAGAATCTGATCATCTGGGTTCGCATATTTCAGCATATACAGCAAAACCCACGTGTTAGATTTTTTCGAGAAAATCGCCCCTAGTCTTCATTCTGAAGCTCTGTGCTTTTTTCCGAGAATTTCTTTGCATGTGGGCTTGAAACACATTTTTTCGAGAATCTAGCTATCTGGGTTTGTTCAGAATTCAGTTGTGCACAAAACCCATGTTCCAGAAAAACTTCGAAAATTTCTTTCGTTAGAGGCTATTTTTAGCTTTGTCCAGAGGTTTTCAGAAAGTTTTTCAAATATATTCGACTTTACAGTCAAAAGTCATCATTTTCAAAATGCAGTTCAATCTTATTGATTACAAGGTGAAATCAGCCCTTACACATAATTTCATCAAAACTTCAGATACAGACCTGAATCATGTTTATCCAGTGGTTAATTTGAGCAGTCTGGAGGGTGTTAGCAGCAACTCGTTGAAGAATCTTGAACGTTCAGGGTTGCTGGCAGCGGCATCCATTCCTATTACTACTTTTGATCTCGAGTTCGTTCTTGCTTGCATTAAGCATTATGACTCGTCTTCACGTCAAATCAGATCGGTAGATGGTAGGGTTATTTGCAGTCTCAAACCGAAGGACATAGAGAAATGTTTTGCTATTCCTCCTCGCTCAGATAACTTTACTGTTGTTCTTGAAGCTTGTGAGAAGATATGGGATGCTGATCCGCAACGTTCATAGAGAAAAGTTGCTCAGAAATGGTTGACAGTGCAGAAAACTAACTTGCCTAAGAAGGTTGGTCGTGGAGAATTCAAAGAGGAAGTTGCTGTTTTGATAACTTTACTCAATCGAGTTACCGGTCAATCAGATGCTAGTACTTTCCGTCCATGGATGTTTTACCTGATTACCAAAATTCTTGATGGTACAGAGCGTTTTGACTGGGCTATGCTGATTAGTGATTGCTTACATTAGCAAATTACTAACTTTCTCAAGTATCATGAATTTCATATGATATCATACTTGGTGTACTTGGTTGCATTTCAAGGTAGCTACAAACTTCTTAAAACTAATGGTACTCTCGGTGTTTAGCATGTTCACGAGTATTATTCTCAGTTGGAGTTTTCTCAATCCGAGCAGGACTTCCGAGCAGTTAATGATCACTTTTCCATGAGGACCGTGAGAGATCTTGATGACGAGATGCACATTCGCATTTCAGCCGAGGCCAAATCAGCAATGGAAACTTGGGCAGATTGGTTCATATAGTTTCCTACTTTCACATACCTTCGTATTTATGGGTATGTTGGAGAGCCCCTGATGTTGCCTAGATATCCGTCAGACAAGCTCATTTTCATGGAGTTCCTCAGACAAATGCAGCATGTTCACTTCTTTCTTCGTAGTCGTCATAAGATTGCGGCTAATTTTCCATTTACATTGGGAATTTTCACATGCAATGCGGCAACAGATGCCAGGTTGATGTCTACTGAGATAGAAAGGTTCAAACTCAAGCCTTATACTGAGAGGCGTTCCTATGATCCTCTCGGTCATTATGTAGATCGGTTAGAGCGAGGGATTGCACACAAGCCAGCACTTGAAGATTTCTGGGCTAACTGTGAAGATGAATTCGAGGTTCGTCGTCGTCACTATTGTAGACTTACTGTTGGACAGCTCTTTGATTACCTGTCAGAAGATGTTGATGGTTTGTCGGATGATGATGGAGAAGTTCTTCTTAATTCATATGTCAAAGATCAAGTTGCACGGCAGCCACTTCGCTCACCTGATTGGTTCCCCAAGGAAAATACTTCTATTGAAGAGGTTTCCAGATCAGTTATCAAGACTAGTAAGTTATTCTTGGAGAGTAAATGAACGCGAAAGTCAGTTCCTGTAGCAGAGCCGCCAAAGGATTTCTCTTCGTTGCCTTCTACTTCTAGAGCAAGACCCAGAGTCAAAGCCATTATAATACCTCCTGAAGGGGTTAAACTCAGTGGAAACATGGGAAAAAGAGCTACTCGTAAGAGGAAGCAGAAACAGGTTGAGAATGTTCCTAAGGTTCCGGTAGAGACAGTTATTCAGACTGAGCCTCATGTTTCACCTCCTAGTTCACCTCACGTACAACCTATTAGCATAGATTCTGAGCCTGAGACACCAGTTCAAGTAGGATCGGAGACACCTGAACCACCATAGGTTGATACATCAGGGACAGTCTCTCCTCGGATTGAAAATATTGTTCAGTCTTGTTGGCTTGAGAAATCTTTAGGGAGACAGAGGCGTGAACCGTCATACAATCTTGATTTATCTGAGTTTGGTGAACCTTATCAGAAAAGGTCAAACAAGAAGATAAAGAAACAAGTGCATATTGAAAAGACCCCAGAATCAGAAATTGTGATCGAAGTTGCCGTTCCTCCAGAGGGAAAAAGCTTAGATGAGGTCGAAGTGGGTGACTTTACATTTACTAAGGCAAATCTTGGCAGGACCACTAGAGAGACAGACGTGACTCTTCTGAAGATTGTCACTAATAATCTTGAAGAGCGTATCACGAAGGATGGAGAAGATAAGGCCTTACTCAAGGCTGAAAATAGTCAACTTCGTCAATACATTTTTGATCTTGTTCATGGAAATCCGAATAGAGCACCTGTTCTTCCTCAGAGTACACCTACAGAACAACGAAAATTGGATCAATTAGTCAGTCATGGCAGACTTTTGGATAACTGGATTGATAATTTAGTTGCTGCTGGTCGGTGTCTTCTTGCAGATATGTATCAGTTGAGAAGTGATGCACATAAGCTTCGTCAGGGTGTTCAGTCGCTTGAGATTGCAGTTGCAGAGAGTTTGGCAAAGGATCGTGTTCCCGTATCTCAGTTGTCAGTTGCATACGATGCCTTGGAGATGGTCGAAGATCAAGATAAAGTTTTCACTTGGAGAGAGCAGCACCTTCTCAGAACGGAAATATGTGAAAAGATTTCTTCCAAGTTGTTTTCACTCAAGGATGATGTAGTTGGAGTGCTCGCACTTGTCAGCGGTTTCGTTGTTCAGATTCCGTGTCATTATCTTCTCGGAGATGGCACGTATGTTGAGTTGGACAGAGTACAAGCAGAGTTCGAGAAGATGATTCGTGACATCCTTGAAGGTGAACCTATGGCGCCTAAATTAGAGAATATTTCAGTGATTGCAGCCAGTTTCAGAAAGGCGACTGAAGATTGTAAAGATGGCATGCACACAATTACAGAAAGTGGCAGAGAACTAAAGAAACAGACTGTTATTTTTAGCAGCATCAAAGTGCCAGATGACAGAGAGATCGATGAGTTCTTGGTCGAAGTGTTAGACCGAGTTGACATGGAGTGATCTGCCAGTTGGAACCTCCAGTTAATTTCTAGGGTTGAGTCATGAGCAGCAGTTAACTTGACTTCCAGTCTTCAATTCACTTGCTGACTTAACACATGCTTATCTCATTCTTGGAATTATCAACACAGGAGTTAGGGTTAGGGTTTCCAGTTAACTGAAGGTAGTGGCCAGTTAACTTTGCTTTAAATAAGGACGTGCATGCTTGCACATTGTCCAATTAGGTTAGATGTTTCAGTTAACTGATGGTAGCTTTCCAGTTAACTGTATAGTTTACTTCATTAGGGTTTGGCGCATATCTTGCATGCATTGCAAGAACTGTAGTGAACTCAAGGTGATTTTAGGGTTACCTACACCTTGATGTATATAAATAAGAGCTTTTGCTCATTTGTAAATAACTTTTGCTTGAGAGAGAAATATATGCTGCGCCTACCTTGCCCTCAATATTGCTCTTTTGGTATTTGTTCATGTGTCTTCGCTATTGCAATTAATTGTTATGCCACATAGGGTTCCAAGAGATTGTAATAGTGAATTCTTTCCATAGTTTAGATAAATCTGTCTTGTGAATCTTTTTATCATTATGATTAAGCATTATGCCACATAGGGTTTCGTAAGATTGTGATGATAAAAATGTTTTGTGAAGTCTTTACTATGCTGATCAAGTGTTATGCCACATAGGGTTTCATAAGATTATCATGGTAAATCTTCTCATAGTTTAGATAAATCTGTTTTGTGAATTCTTTTGTCATTACGATCAAGTGTTATGCCACACAGGGTTTCATAAAGATCTTGATGATAAAAGCCGTTTAGTAAGTCTTTACTGTTATGATCAAGTGTTATGCCACACAGGGTTTCATAAAGATCTTGATGATAAATTCTTAAATCTGTTTTGTGCCCAATAAACTGGTTTAGATTGAGATGATAGTTGCGCCACCTTGCCTTCAAGTAGAAAATCTAAACACGTTTATCGTCTGATAGTCATAACCTTGCTCCGTTTCCTCATGCTCTGATTTTCTTGAGGAGATTGGATAGATTAGTTTAGTTGTAGTTGGTAGATCTGCAAAACCAGAGAAAACTCAGCTGCAACGTATAAGTTCTTTCAAGAAAGTCTTGTGCCTCTACAACTGAAACAAAAAGACAGGATTTAGTTTAGTTTATTTCCTTGCAAATACTTTGTCAAGCACAACGAGGGAGCTTCCCCTCCTAATTTGAAGAGCACTCATTGCGTAGTGTACATAGGCTGTGCGTATCAACTCTTACTCCAGAGGTGCTAGTTCTTACGCCAACACTAAGTTTCATCATTATTCCTGAGTGCCACATTGAGAAGGGTTTCTAGAAATCATTGGCATGTTTTGTTGCTATTTGCCAACATTTATTGTTGCCATTTTGTGATTTTTGGAGCGCCAAATTGTTGAAAATAAATATCTGCTACTGCTGTTCAGAAATATCAAACTTTATCCAAGGTCTTCCTGCTATACCATCAGCATTTTGGTCTTTTTCAGTCAAAGGGTCAGCTTTTCCATTCAATCTGCACAATTTGATATTTATGAGTGAGTTTCAGTTGTTCTTTTTGTAGGAATTTGGTGGAATTTCAGTATATCAGCAACTGTAATCATGTTTCTTGTAATAACCCACTCGACTGTAGAGTTATTTTGATGCAACTGCCTGACTGTTTCTTCTTGGTTTTGAATATTTTGTATGGTTTATGCTTGTCTGGGGTTTTGGTTTAGATAATGCCAGGAATTGCCAATAGTAAAGCAATGAAAAATATACCGGAAATAAATGCTAAAGAAAGTTAAATCTGATTATGATAACCTTGGCATTGTTTCAATACACCCTTTATTCAATATATTAGAAATCTGATTCTATTACTTTGCAAATTCAATACAAGTCATACCCGAAACGTAAAATTCAATTTATTTGAAATTCTGGAAATGATAACAGCAGCTGGTATAAACCCTTGGAGATTGTTTTTTCAGCTTTTAAGCATTTCTCCACCCAAATAATGATGCCACTTTATTCTAACCTCCCAGCCGCCCCAAACACAAGCAAAAAGCAGCACATAAACTAGGCGTTTTGGCTTAGAGAGAGAGGACGCCTCCAAGATGGGATTGTATGGCCTGCAGTAGCTGAAAAGTATGGCCCAACCATGGTCTCCAATCAACAATACTCACAACAAATGATGAGTCATTGATTTTTGATTGGTAATCTTTTCAAACCCTTGCAAAAACTTCTGTATCTTTCACCAAATAAGCTCAATATTGACAATTGGGTGCAGCGAATCCAAAAAGAAACCTTCAGAAGTTATTTCACAACCTCAGGAAGCACGAACTTCGAAGCAGCTATGCTCTCCAAAGCTGTTAATGTAAAAAATTGCTGGTTTCTTCTCCACGGCAAAACTCTTCAAAACATAAAAATCAATAATCATGAATGAATCCTTTTCATTTGCTTTGATAGCTTATATACTCTTCATGACTTAGGTCGACCTTTAGAAGCTTCTCAACATTTAAATATATTTTAATATTTGCCTTTAATGCACTTAATAATATCTCATGAAATGGGCGCCCTTTTTAAAACCCCTTTATTAATGTCTTTTAAGTCATTTAACGACCCCCATTGACATAAAGTTATAATATAACATTATAATGCACTTTTCGAATAAATGATTAATTATTATTAAAGATTAACTTTTTTTTTTTTTTTTTTTAAGATTGCAGGAATCGGGTAGCACGACCCCCTATAAACTGCAGTGCGCCTGGTAAACTTTTTAACGTGACCGGCAGCGCTGGCGCGACACGCCCTCCGGTACCACGGGACGGGGGAGACTAGAACTCGTGACCAGCCGAGCCGCAACGGAATTACTTAGCCAACCGAGCTAGGGCCCCCGCCCCAACAATTAACTTTAATAATAATAATTAAAATAACATAATTTTCTCATTAAACATTATTTTTCCATTCTATCTAAACTAGGAGGTCAACCACTGTGTCAACTGCGCATCCAGGTGCTCTACTAAAAATAGTAACACTGGACTCCATTAACCAGGTGACTTACTATAAATAGTAAGTGTGCACAACTGAGTCTCAACTCACTCCTAAAGGCCAATCTTGAACGATATCAAACTCCGGAGAAGGAAACAACCTGATAATTGCCAAACATGACCCTCTAACCATGAATATTAGTCTATGAGGGCCAAAGGATAGGCTAATCAACGAGATGCTGAGACGAGCAAAAATGGGGTCATTATAGTCCGCCCTCCTTGAAATTGCTTGTCCCCAAACAATCCTCACTACAAAGAAACACTGCCCCACCTGGGTCCCAAGGAAAGAGCTGAATAATGTCCCTCACAACAACAACCGACTCCTGAAGCACCAGCATACGAACAACTAACAAATCACTATAACCAACATCATACCTGGTGTCGTGTACCTTAGGAGCATGAACCTTAGGAGGAAGCAACTCTGAGCACTGAAATAATTTGCTTCCCTCAACTGCGCAAAGAGAATCATCATACAAACTATCTATCCCATACGCACAAGAATTGTGCATCGAATACAAATCATGTACAGGTGAATCAAAAGCAAAACTGTAGGCACTCCTCACTATGTACACACTGTAAAACTCCTCTGTGAGCCTTGTTTGGAATCCCAATGTACTAGGAGGGCCCCAAACCCTACGATCATTGCTCAACTTTGGACTAGCGTTAGGAGGGAGGTCAGTGTCAAACTCGAAGAGGGGATTGTCATAAACCAATCCAACATCGAACTCAAATAATGGATTATTCTCAATCTACACAACTACTCCTTGCTGATCTGAGTCATCCATCTCCAAACTGTTGGAACAACGAGTAGAATCAAACTCAATGTACTTGCACTCCTCCTGCTGCACAACCTCCTCTCTCCTTCTGCTCTTCTCTCTGCAGAGAGAGATAGAACACAAACTCCCATCTGCAATTCCCCTCAACACATAACCTCTACCATTCATTTTAAACTTCATCTCCATTTTAGGTACGTTGAGGGTACATTCTCCAATATCTTGGAGCCATTTCATGCCTAACCCTATGTCCATCTCACCCATGCTAACCACATAAAATTAGCCTGTAACTCATAATCGTTCAACAATAGAAAGATTACATATCTGCCTGGTGCAAGTAAGGGTAAATCCATCTACAACCTTGACCCTGAATCTTGCAAAGTTCTTTGTTTGGAGTCTACACCTGTCGACCAATCCTTCAGTGATGAAATTATGTGTAGCCCCTATGTCAAGTATAGCAATACAAAGCTGTCCATTCACAACTTCTCTGATCCTGAATGAAGCCCCTTTCTGTATATCCACAAATAATGCTCAAGGAGACAATTTAGCATCATGTCCAAGCTTTGTAGAGGCTCCTCTAGCCTCATCATCCTTTGGGACAACTCGCTGATCTGAATTTTCAGAATCAGAATCCTCATAATAAACTCACATCATTTGGTTGGCCTTGCCCTTAGGCCTCAAGGGACAGTCATGCTCTTTGCTATAGGGTTCCTTGCACCAGTAACACAACTGCTTCCTACGTAGCTCATCCCTTTTCTCAGTATCCAACATAGATTGCGTAGGCTTGGGTGGATTTGGTTTTCCCCCATTTGGCTTGTGTTCTGATATATTACCCTTGGAATTCTTCTTTTGGTGCTGTGGTGAAGGAGATGATGTGTCAAGATCTAGTGCCAATTGGATAGCATCATGAAGAGTGCTAGGCTTATGAGCCTTCACTAAACCCCTAAATCTGTCACTCAAACCCTCGACAAATAGCATAGTGACTCGCCTCTCAGTCATATCAGGAACCATGACTACTATTTTCTGGAACTCATTGATATAGGCCTCAACATGTCCAACTTGCTTCAATTGAGCCAAGTCTCTATAATAGACCTCAACATCCTTCTTGTCAAAGCAAGCAATTAGTCTATTGACAAACTTCTCCTTTGAATGTATCATGGCATGGTCCTGTGAAACTAACCCATGGTGCCACCAGTCATATGCTACACCCTCTAGATGCATCGTAGCAAACTGTATAGCCTTTCCTTCCTCCATAGGTTTCAAAGACAGGAATGTATCAAGTTTATGCACCCACAACCATGCACTTATTTTTCCTCTCCCATCAAAGGTTGGTAAAGGAACCTTATTCAATGCTTCCTTGTATTCCTTGGGTTGAGTTCCTTGATCGGTTTGCCTTCAGAGACCTCTTTCTTGCCTTTGCAACCTAGCTTTGGCTTTACCCCTCCGCTGATTCGTAAATTGATTTAGATTAATTGCTTGCCTCACATCTGGTGGAAGTGTTCTGTATTCATCGCGGGCCACCATAATATCAATAGTGATATTTGTTTTCTCCTCCAACTCCGGAATGGCCTCCACTTTAGGTTGTCTTGACACAAATGTAGGATGTAAGGGCTGATTAGACCTTGTGCTTGCTGTCCTAACGGCATTAGTGGCTGCTCTATCCCGATTCACGTGACCAACATCACTTCTACTATGGCCACTGCTTGACCTACTCGATCTAGCACGATGCAATCTCATTTGACCCATGGTTGTGATCATACGGTCTTGAAACTGCTGTAGCACTTGTTGCTATTGCTAGGAAAATGTGGTCAGGAAATTTTCCATCTGTGCATTCAAATTTCTCGGTGGGCTTTCACCTCTTCTCTTACCCATCTCAACTTCAGCTGTGTTATTATCAACTCCTTCCTGCTGTACTAACCTGCTTCTGGTGTAATATCTATGTGACATGCAACCACCCAATTTCACAGCGGATCAAAAAAGCAACAAGCAACCTTTTGGGTATCCTCCAAATTGACATGCAATAATGAATCCCCAACAGGATGGCAGGATTCTTGCTCTGATACCATTGTAATAACCTGCCCGACTGCAGAGTTATTTTGCTGCAATTACTTGACTGTTTCTTCTTGGTTTTGAATATTTTGTATGGTTTATGCTTGTCTGGGGTTTTGGTTTAGATAGTGCCAGGAATTGCCAATAGTAAAGCAATGAAAAATATACCGGAAATAAATGCTAAAGAAATTTAAATCTGATTATGATAACCTTGGCATTGTTTCAATACACCCTTTATTCAATATATTAGAAATCTGATTCTATTACTTTGCAAATTCAATACAAGTCCTACTCGAAACGTAAAGCTCAATTTATTTGAAATTCTGGAAATGATAACAGCAGCTGGTATAAACCCTTGGAGATTGTTTTTTCAGCCTTTAAGCATTTCTCCACCCAAATAATGATGCCACTTTATTCTAACCTCCCAACTGCCCCAAACACAAGCAAAAAGCAGCACATAAACTAGGCGTTTTGGCCTAGAGAGAGAGAGGACGCCTCCAAGATGGGATTGTACGGCCTGCAATAGCTGAAAAGTATGGCCCAACTATGGTCTCCAATCAACAATACTCACAACAAATGATGAGTCATTGATTTTTGATTGGTAATCTTTTCAAACCCTTGCAAAAACTTCTATATCTTTCACCAAATAAGCTCAATATTGACAATTGGGCGCAGCCAATCCAAAAAGCAACCTTCAGAAGTTATTTCACAACCTTAGGAAGCACGAACTTTGAAGCAGCTACGCTCTCCAAAGGTGTTAATGGCAGAAATTGCTGAAACCATTGGTTTCTTCTTCTCCATGGCAAAACTCTTCAAAACATAAAAAACAATAATCATGAATGAATCCTTTTCATTTGCTTTGATAGCTTATATACTCTTCATGACTTAGGTTGATCTCTAGAAGCTTCTCAACATTTAAATATACTTTAATATTTGCCTTTAATGCACTTAATAATATCTCATGAGATGGGTGTCCTTTTTAAAACCCCTTTATTAATGTCTTTTAAGCCATTTAACTGCCCCCATTGACATAAAGTTATAATATAACATTATAATGCACTTTTCGAATAAATGATTAATTATTATTAAAGATTAACTTTAATAATAATTAAAATAACATAATTTGCTCATTAAACATTATTTTTCCATTCTGTCTGAACCAGGAGGTCAACCATGTTAATGATATAGCAGCTTCGGTAGCTCCTTCCAGCTCAGCTCCTTCATGGTATCATAAATTGGATGATAGCCGTTGGCTATACAATTTATACTTATTGTTTTCACTTCATATTATGGGCCGACATAAAAGAATTCAAGTTGTCTTTTATTAGAAGTTATTTAATATTTATTTTGAGGCTGACCTTTATTAAAGGATATTCGAAATTGATTAGAGGCCGACTTGAAGGATGTTGAGGAATGCGTCTCCATCACTCACTTGTATATATTCTCCTTGATTCGTTCATTGTGATCACCCCTAGCAGATTTTAGTTATTCTCATCAGCCTTGCATTATACAGTGCGAATTTATTGAAGTAGAAGATCAGTTCGTTTATTATTCTTAAGTGCGAACCTATCTGATTATAGTGCGAAGTCATCTTAGGTTATAGTGCGAACTTATCTAATTAAAGTGCGAAACTGTCTGGGAGTTAAGTTCGAAGTCACCAGTACAGTGATATCAAGCAAGAACTTACCAGATCGGTGATATTCATCAAGTGCGACCAGTGATATCAAGCAATTGTGAATACAAGACTACAAGGTACAGTTTGACGTGTTTCTTATCAGTCTGCAATAATGCGAATATGACAAGCAAGTGCGAATTCACCAGTGCATAGTTTGAAGACCTTTCAGTGCTAAGAGAACATTATTGGATCTGTATTCTAATATTGCCAGGTGTGATCTAGAGCTTGTTATCTGTCATTCCTTATTGCAAGATACTGCATATCGGTCTTGTGTTAGACCTTATTGTAATTTGTAAAAATTGCCACTGTTGTATCAAATATAAGAGAGATCTTTGTTGCTGGGTTTTTCTCCCTCAAGAGGAGGGTTTTCCCAGGGTATATGCTGTGTTATTTTGTTTGATTTTTGATTTATTTCCTGTGCATTTAATTTGTTCACCTAAATTTAACATGGTATCAGAGCGGGTTTGAGGATCGTGATCAGATTATTGCACTCAGATTATCTCATTTGTTCAGACTGTCAATATAGTGTATGATTTGAAGGTTGAGGGTTCAAGTGAATTCATGTCTCATTCAACATTATCAAGCAGTATACCTTCCAACTCCAACACCTGGATAATCGACAGTGGTGCCTCTCGTCACATAACCGGATTCAAGGAGCACTTATCGAGTTTGGTGGAAAAGGAATCTTCTGAACAAGTCATCATTGGAGATGATGCCAGCTACTCCGTAAAGAGAATTGGGACCTCCACACTTCACTTTGATTCCAGCATATCGTTTCAATTGGGTAATGTTCTTTATGTTCCCGGAATCAAGCGTAATCTTATTTCTATTTCAGCTTTGGAAGATAAAGGATATCAAGTTGCCTTCTCCAAAGGCAAAGTTCTAGTGTGGATGCAGAACTTTAACTTCAAGGATGCTCAAGTAATTGGAGTTAGAAATGATAACCTCTACAAGGTTTGCTCACATCCTCTACAAGCATTGGTTCATGACTCTTCCATTCTTTGTGATCTTTGGCATCGGAGATTGGCTCACTTGCACTTCCGAGCCCTACCCATTATGGAGAAGATGGTGACGGGCCTTCCTAAATTCAACTAGGAGCACGAAGGTACATGCAAGGGCTGCGCATTAGGTAAGAACATAAAAGCCCCTTTTCATAGTAGAGAAAGTAGATCTAAGTGTATTTTAGACCTAATTCATTCTGATTTATGTGGTCCTATGTCTGTTCCTTCTTCGAGTGGTTTTTTGTATTATGTTCTCTTTATTGATGATCACTCTAGGAAGACTTGGATTTATTTTTTGAAATCTAAAGAATCTGAGGAAGTACTGGATAGGTTTAAAGAGTTTAAAGCTTTAGTAGAAAATCTTTCTGGTCGAATTAAGGTCCTCATATCTGACAATGGTGGAGAATACACCTCTAGTAGTTTTCGAAACTTTTGTACTGATGCAGGGATTAAGAGGGAGCTCTGTGTTCCCTATAATCCTCAACAAAATGGTGTTGCAGAAAGGAAGAACAGGACAATTGTGGAAGCAGCAAAGGCCATGATCCATGATCAAGACCTGCAAAACCTTCCTGTGGGCAGAAGCTTCCAGGACAGCTGTATATGTTCAGAACAGAAGTCCTCATAAGATCTTGGAGAATATGACTCTAGAAGAAGCCTTTACAGGGAAGAAGCCTGAAGTCAGTCACTTGAGGATCTTCTGTTGTCCTGTCTATGTTCATGTTCCCAAAGAAAAGAGAACCAAGCTGGAGCCTTTTGGCAAGAAAGGAATATTTGTGGGCTACAGTGAGACATCAAAGCTTACAGAATTTACATTCCAGGTTAGAAGTTGATAGAAATCAGTAGGGATGTCACATTCGAGGAAGATGTTGCATTCAGGAGATCAGAGGGATTCATATGGAGATTGATAATGAAGAGTCTCCTCAGGACATGGAAGTTGACCATACTCCTGAGATTCAGAGGGAGACAATGGAACCAAAGAAAGATCTTGATCCAGTTGAACCCTTGGAACCTACTGATGGGCCTACTGACATTGTTATTAGGAGAAAGAGACCTCTATGGGCTAGTCGCACTATGCAAGAGGTTGAAAACTTTGCAGCTCCTAGAGGCACATTCAGAGAAAGTAAAAGGCCACATAAGTTCTCCAGTTATGTTGCCTTGATGAGTCAGATTATAGAATCTTAGCCTTCCTGTATTGAGGAAGCATCCAGTCCTCAAGTCTGGAGAGATGCTATGACAGAGGGGTACCAGTCAATTCTTAAGAATGATGTTTGGGATATCGTTCCTAGACCTGAGGGCAAGTCTGTGGTATCTTCTAAATGGCTATTCAAGATTAAGCATGCCGCAGATGGAAGCATTGAGAAGTACAAGGCAAGATTTGTGGCTCGTGGGTTTTCTCAGAAAGAGGGAGTTGATTATGATGAGACCTTTGCTCCTGTTGCTCGCTACACTTCTGTTAGAACCATCATTGCTATTGTTGCATCTAGAGGATGGAAGATTCATCAGATGGATGTGAAGACAGCCTTTCTCAATGGAGTGATTGAGGAAGAGGTTTACATAGAGCAACCTGATGGATTTGAGATTCATGGGAAGGAGTCTCATGTTTGCAAGCTGAAGAAGGCCTTGTATGGTCTTAAGCAGGCTCCTCGTGCATGGTACGAAAGGATTGATCAGTATCTATCAAGCTTGGGTTTCTTGAAGAATGATGCTGATTCAAATCTCTACTTCAAGGTAATCAATGGTGATGCATTAATTTTGGTTTTATATGTTGATGATCTAATCCTCATTGGAGAAGATCACCTGATTCTTGAATGTAAGAAGGATTTAACTT
This sequence comes from Sequoia sempervirens, assembly GCA_007258455.2. Classification (NCBI taxonomy): domain Eukaryota; kingdom Viridiplantae; phylum Streptophyta; class Pinopsida; order Cupressales; family Cupressaceae; genus Sequoia; species Sequoia sempervirens. The sequence continues at coordinate 21,328 of VDFB02258101.1, read as the reverse complement.
CTGAATTTGAGATGAAGGACCTTGGGCTCATGCATTACTTCCTTGGTTTAGAAGTTTGGCAGAAGTCAGATGGTATGATTTTAAATCAAGGGAAGTACACCATTGACATGCTTAAGAGATTTGGCATGATGGATTGCAAATCCATGTCTACTCCCATGGAGACCAATCTTCATAAATTGAAGGAGGCTGCAGATAGTTCAAATTCAGTGGATCCTACGTTATACAAACAGCTGATTGGATCCCTGATGTATCTAGTTAACACTAGACCTGATATTTGCTATGCAGTGAGTGCACTTAGCCAGTTTATGTGTGATCCGAGACAGATACATCTTGTTGCAGCTAAACATATCCTGAGATACTTGCGTGTACGGTTGGATATGGGTTGAAGTATACTTCAGATGCAGACTTGGAGTTACTTGGTTTTATTGATTGATTGGGCGGGATGTGTCACGGATCGGAAGAGCACCTCTGGCTGTTGCTTTAGTTTGGGTTCTGCTATGATTTCCTGGTGCAACAAGAAGCAATCTTCTGTAGCATTGAACAGCAGAGGCTGAGTATATTGCAGCTTGCATGGCAACTTAGGAAGCAGTGTGGCTTCGTAAGCTCCTTACAGGATTGTTTGGACAATCAATGGAGCCTACCATTATTCATTGTGATAATCAGAGTTGTGTGAAACTTTCTGTCAATCCTGTGTTTCATGACAGAACCAAGCATGTTGAGATCAAGTACCACTATATCAGAGATATGAGTGCTGCGAAAGGTTACAGGAACATTAGCACTAATGAGCGGACGGCAGATATTCTCACCAAGCCTCTTGCCAAGGTAAAGTTTGTGTACTTTCGAGACAAGCTTGGTATGGTGGAGAATCCAGCCTTGACTGAGTATGAGTCTCAGATGTCAGTGAGCCTTGCTTAATGAGTTCTTCTTTGTGAGAGAAGTTCGAGGTGAAATCCTTGTTAATGCATTTTCTTACGTGTGGAAGAATTTGAGGTGAAAACCCTTGTTTCCACCCTCTGAGAGTCATGGTGGATGTCATGTGTGCGACTCCATGACATATGTTGTACTTGTGTTTCACCCTCTGGGAGACCATGGTGAAAGTCACGTTGAGGTGACAACATCACACAAGTGATGAACACTAGTACTTAACCATGTGATGGTTGATATCACATTGAGGTGATATTTCTCTCTTTATATCTGATTGCAGGCAATGGTGGCAGATGAACCTCATATGGAGATGATTCATTTTATACAGCTGGAAGTTCTCTCCCTAGCTGAGAGGGAGTGTTAATGATATAGCAGCTTCGGTAGCTCCTTCATGGTATCATAAATTGGATGATAGCCGTTGGCTATACAATTTATACTTATTGTTTTCACTTCATATTATGGGCCGACATAAAAGAATTCAAGTTGATCTTTTATTAGAAGTTAATTAATATTTATTTTGAGGCCGACCTTTATTAAAGGATATTCGAAATTGATTAGAGGCCGACTTGAAGGATATTGAGGAATGCGTCTCCATCACTCACTTGTATATATTCTCCTTGATTCGTTCATTGTGATCACCCCTAGCAGATTTTAGTTATTCTCATTAGCCTTGCATTATACAGTACGAATTTATTGAAGTAGAAGATCAGTTCGTTTATTATTCTTAAGTGCGAACCTATCTGATTATAGTGCGAAGTCATCTCAGGTTATAGTGCGAACTTATCTAATTAAAGTGCGAAACTGTCTGGGAGTTAAGTTCGAAGTCACTAGTACAATGATATCAAGCAAGAACTTACCAGATCGGTGATATTCATCAAGTGCGACCAATGATATCAAGCAATTGTGAATACAAGACTACAAGGTACAGTTTGACGTGTTTCTTATCAGTCTGCAATAATGCGAATATGACAAGCAAGTGCGAATTCACCAGTGCATAGTTTGAAGACCTTTCAGTGCTAAGAGAACATTATTGGATCTGTATTCTAATATTGCCAGGTGTGATCTAGAGCTTGTTATCTGTCATTCCTTATTGCAAGATACTGCATATCGGTCTTGTGTTAGACCTTATTGTAATTTGTAAAAATTGCCACTGTTGTATCAAATATAAGAGAGATCTTTGTTGTTGGGTTTTTCTCCCTCAAGAGGAGGGTTTTCCCAGGGTATATGCTATGTTATTTTGTCTGATTTTTGATTTATTTCCTGTGCATTTAATCTGTTCACCTAAATTTAACAAACCACTGCGTCAACTGCGCATCCAGGTGCCTTGCTAAAAATAGTAACGCTGGACTCCATTAACCAGGAGACTTACTATAAATAGTAAGTGTGCACAACTGAGTTCCAACTCACTCCCAAAGACCAATCCTGAATGATATCAAACTCTGGAGAAGGAAACAACTGATAACTGCCAAATAGGACCCTCTAACCATGAATATTAGCCTACGAGGGCCAAAGGATAGGCTAATCAACGAGATGCTGAGACGAGCAAAAATGGGGACATTACATTTCTACTTGTCATAAATGCAAGGATCAGATTTGGGGTCTGATATTGTGTTTTTAATTGATATTTCTAAATGGACTATTGTTGTGTCCAATTCAGATCTGAGTACACAAATCAGCAAGTATATTTTGTTAATGTTATAGCAGCTTCGGTAGCTCCTTCCAGCTCAGCTCCTTCGTGGAAATATAATTGAATGATAGCCGTTGGCTATTCAAGTTATATTTATTATTATTATTGTTTATCTTCACATTGTATAGCCGACATGAGTAGATTCGAACTCATCTTGTTCTGTTATCAAGAAAACATTTAATGCGTGTTTATTATTTGAGGCTGACCTCTTGTGAAGAGGCGTGTATAATATTTATCTAGGCCGACTTCATTCAACAAGATATGCAATCTCTTAAGGCCGACATGAAGGATTAGTTTCAACCCACTCATTTGTATATATATTCAGGTTGTTCGACCATTCTAGCTTAGTTCAATCATTTTACTCAAGTGCAATCTTAGCTATTATTCCAGTGCGAACACAGCTGATGATAAAGTGTGAACTTAGCTGATATTAAAGAGCGAATTTACTAGATCCGTGATATCAATCAAGTGCGAACTTGTCAGAGATTTAAGAGCGAATATACCAGTTCAGTGATTCCAATCAAGTGCGAATACAAGGTACAGATTGACGTCAGTTTGCAATATACTCAAGTGCGAATATAACAAGCAAAGTGCAAATTCAGAATACAAGGGCGAACATTGCACAGTGTTGAGCTAACGCAGATTGAAGACAATCCAGTGCATAGATTGAAGACCTTCGAGTGCAAAGTGAACATTGCCAGATCTGTGTTCAGATATTGCCAGGTGGGATTTCGAGGTTGTTATCTGTCATTCAATATTGCCAGGTGCTGTATATCGGTCTTGTGTTAGACCTCATTGTAATTTGTGAAATTGCCACTGTTACATCAAATATAAGAGAGATCTTTGTTGCTGGGTTTTTTCTCCCTCAAGAGGAGGGTTTTCCCAGGGTATATGCTGTGTTATTTTGTCTGATTTCAAATTAATTTTCTGTGCATTTAATCTGTTCACATAAATTTAACATATTTGATATCTACTGCTGCTCTAAGGCTTCACATTGCCGTTCATTCACAAATCAGAAAACATACTTGATATAAATTGCTGTTCTAGGGTTTCATACTTGCTATTCATACATAAATCAGCAAGCATGTTGGTTGAAATTTGTCATCTACATGCTAGATTTACTGTTGTGATGTATTTGAGGATTTATATTAGCATTTGAGGGTTTGATTCATGATTTTCCAAGCAGTTGAAGTTGTTATCAGCATTTGGTTTTCATTTCAGTTTGTTGTTGTAGTTTCATTCTTGTTTAGTTTTGGCTTCTTCAACACTACACTTTAGGATCCAATGTCCCTATTTGGACTTGCTTAGTCTAGACTTCTACCAAACTATGGTGTCTTCAAACAACACTTGAACTTGTCAAATTAATGTTTATGGTTTTAATTTAAAACAAACCCTACTTTGAAACTCCTGAAAGCCACATAACTTTATCTGGTGTAAGCCGCTCTAGGTATATAAACTCAATTCAGGTGTCTTTGTTTCTACTTCTTTTTGGTCCGTTCAAGGTAATTTAAGCATGGTACTACATTGAAACAAACACTTTATATACACATGTTGATGCCCCATTCTTCATCTTATCTTCACTAGCTACCAATTTCCCTTGTACTCTATTCTTGCTGCTTTAACTATATAGATTGATTTTCATTATTTGGTGTTGCATACTCTTTCATTGGTTCCACTACTTTAAATGAAGCCTTTGTTTCAAACAAAGTTGCTAGCTTTGCTTAACACCTCCACTTCTTTGAGTCTTCTCGATAGGTAATCTTAGACTTGTTGAGTCCGATTCATCTTGAAAGTTCTACTGCTTAGCAAATGTTTGCTTCTTGAATCTTTGCTGAGACCTTCAAATGTCACGGCCTTTGCCTATGACCATCACGTGTTACTCTCATAAGGCCACCATTATCAACTATGACCTTAAATCATTTGTAGTTTTCATTGTTTCCCGAGGTCACAATGTGTCTTTCTTGCCATTGAGGTGCTTGAACCTTATTTATGAAGTGTGGGAGTTGGTATGAAGACATGGATTAGAGATTTGTTGCAAGCATCAACATTGATCCAGATCCATCCCATATCATTGCACTAGGATAACTTTCATTTCAAAAGCACAAAGCTTGGACACCACACCTTACATGGACAAGACATGGTAGAATCCAGAGATACACTAGTACCAAAAGTGCATGCTTTTGTGTTCTTCACTTGGCAGCTACCTGCAATTGTTGCTCATCATTTGAGAAGAAACTTGCACATATTTCAATATTGGCTGAGGATAAGTAACATTATGTTTATGACTACCCTTGACATGCATTCATTCAACCATGTCCTTGAGGCTGCTATCACAATGAGTTTGGAACATATTGATCGATAGTAGAGGGTGGAGTGAGATTGATATGGATAAGAGAAATTGTGGCAAGTTTTGCTTAGAAAGGATGAGTGAACCATGACATGCCATCAAGTCAAACTATTCAAATGATATTAAAGAAGAGAAGTGGGAGGCAGTAAGCTTTAGTTGTCTCTTTCTTTAAAAGACATACCCATGCACTGCCTCTGCTTACCTTAGTTTTGATTAATGTTTCCTATTTAACAAATCTTGACATGTTGGTATCTCATTAATCTATGCTAAAATTTGTTGAGAAAAATATGGAGACACAATGGGCAGAGGTTTTACAACGAAGAAGAGAAATGTTTTCATCCCACTCAAGAAGGCTGCCACTACTTTAAAAGAAAAGGAGTTTAACATGCCATTGAGTCAAAAGTGGTAGTAGGGCAGGTAAATTTTAAAGCATCACACATCGATGTCACTTTAAAACAACTTATTAAATCATATACGCTGAATGGTGCTTAAGAAGGTAGACACCGGAATGACAAATGTCACAAAATTCATTTAGTTTACTCTAATTTGCTTGATGACTAGGATTACACTAGATTTGAAATTAATGGTTAACAAAATGATAAACACTATGTTACTTCATTGTGCTAATAGTATGTAATGTCCCCAATTTAGCCCTATGCTCTTCATTTGGATTTAGCCTATTTCTGGAAACTCGTAGGCTAAGCAGAAATGGAAATTAGGGTTTCCACTTTTATAGGAGGTTTTGGAGGCTTGTATGTTGATGTTTTGCAATTTGGATTCCGGATTCCTTCTAGGTTTTCAAAGAGCTTCGCGGTGATGTGTCATGCAATTGTAACATAGGACTTTTCTGGACTTACTATTTTTAGTAAGTTATGACGGCTGCTTGGTTTGTGCTCAAAATGAGTTTGGAACAACTTACTATTTTTAGCAGTATGCTATTTTTAGTAAGTACTATTTTTGGCAGTGTTAATTTTAGCAGCAGTTTAGCAGATCAGTGCAGTGGCTATTTCTGGTAGGTCAGTTTATTCAATTTGCTCTTCAACATTCGAAGTGATTATTTTGGCAAGTTTGATATTTGATGAAAATAATATTTCCTAGGCAAAAATGGACGACTTTATAAGGGAAATAATTAAGTTGCAAATAATGCTTTAGAAATGAAATATTGCTAAGGCAAAGGGGATGCCTAGCATAGGAGTCATTTGAGTTTTTATTAAATATTTCACTTAAATCTTTATGGATGCCTATTAGTGAAATATTTGCAAGTTATAATGATTTTCACTTAAGTATTTGGACGCCACTTTATAAAGTTGTCTCCCACATGAAAATGGACGACTTGGTGAAGGAGTGTGATGTCCCCTCCTAGTCAGGATTAGTGGGCATTACCTCTAGCCGATTTCCAAGTTCCTGTTGGCTAGGAGGCTTTGTTAAGTGACACAGTTCCAGTTGAGTTGGTGTTATTGTCGGGTACTTCTATTTTCAGCAGGGGTCAGTGGATGGGGTTGCTTGCGATGATCCTTAGTGCATTCCAATTGTTCTTCAGTTTGAGCCTTTGGACGATGACTTGCTATTTTTAGCATTTACTAAAAATAGTAAGTCCATTTCGGTGCATGGACTGGTCTGGCTTGCGAGTATTAGCATTTTCAGATGACTAAAGTCACTTGGATAAATTATTTTAATATTTGGCTAATGTTTTAAAAGAATGTTAAAAAAGTGATTTTATATTATAAAGTTAAAAAAAAAGTGGTCATAAGGGGGACTTAAAAAGTGACCAAGGTGCCTAGTCACTTCACTTAAGTTGTTGTTTAAATGTTTAAATTATATTTCCTCTCCTTGGGCGTCCCACCATGGAGAAAGAGAGATATTGAAATTAAATTTTAAAAGAAGTCAAAGCAAGGCGTGGGGTTTAGGGGTTTGGGCGCCCACTTCATGAAAAAACATAAAAACACTTTGAGGCTTCATTTTGAGGTTTATGCTGAAGATTGTTTATGGTGATATGCTGTTGGTTTGAAGCCAGAGATTGTAGGACGGAGTTGAGAACAATACCCCTTAGTTCTAAGACTAGCCTCGACAGTGAGAGACCTTGCTCAGGCTGGTTTAGGGTGTTTTCAGTCAGAGAACACAGCTGGGCTTTCAAGAATGAAGATATTTCAGTACTTTTGATTTGGTTTGCAGTAGGGTTTTGGTGTGTGATTGATATTTTTGGTGTGGAGTGCTTATATTTTTAATTTGGAGTGATATTTTGGCTTTTTTCTGGAGTTTCTGGTTATGCCTGGGAAGCATATTTTTGCTCACAAGTCAAAGAAGATTGAAGATATCAAAATGGGTATTCAAAATATCATCATTCCTATCTAGGGCGCCCCTTTTAAAGCTGGTTGCACATTTTTTGGAGAAGAATCTGATTTTTCCTAGCCAAGTCGCCCTTCTTGAATGGTCGGCCTTCTTGGGAGTTGTGCACAAGCTGTAAGGGATTAAAAGGAGGTTTAAACAACGTTTTCTAGTACCTTTTGGCGTGCTAAAAAGGTCTATGCAACTGGGTATTGTCATCTAGCATCTTGGGGTCAAGGCGTACTTTCAAAGGAGGTTTCCAATTTGCTGATAGAACTCATTTCCAAGTTTGATATAGTGTTTAAATTCTGATTTTAAGTCTGTTTGTAAGACTGTAATAACTATTGAAGAAATCATAAAATTACTTGCTTCTGAAAGAGTTATTTTTTCATGCCTTTTATGCTCTCTTTATTGTATTGTTATTGCACAATGCTCAAAAACAAAACATGCAATGCAAACACTTTCATATGCAATGAAAAAACCTCATGAGAACAAATGCAGTCAGCAAACAACAATGGGGTATACACAGAAAAAAATTTTTGGGATTGTCTATTACAATGGTATTAGAGCGAAACCGATCTTGCTATCTAGTGGGTTTAGATTCCTATGAGCCAGAGTGACAGAGAAGGAGATATTTAGAGAGGAGTAGAAGAAAGGAAGAGAGTTTTTGGGAGCATTGGTCATCATCTGAGGAAGAACAGCAGATTGAAACTTCATCTAGTGGGTCATCAAACACAGGCAATATGGGAGATAGGGATGGAAATGGTATTGGGAATGAAAGAAACAACAGGAATGAAGAGCCACCCGATAGAATGACAATTTTATTACACTTTGGTCAGGGGATAGTTGAGAGCAGCACAACAACAACAGGAGACAAATAACAGGTTGGCTGATTTGGTACAAAGAATGGATCAATTAGGTAATGGAAACGAGATAGGGCAGCAAGGAGGTGGAAATCCACAAGCTTTGGCAAGACCTCTTATGCCAAACTTTCCATCTAGGTTGGAAGGTCCTGTGAACCCTGAACTCACATTATTGGAGCAGCAGAATCAATTTAGACAAGACTGGATAGATGCGGGACCCGATTTTCAGATGGATATTTCACTTAGAGACTATATGGACTTGAGGATGAGACACTCCAATCAAAGAGGAAACAGGGACCAACAACATGAGTTACGGAGAAAGATTGGGAAGCTCACACTTCCTTACTTTGACGGATCAGGAAAGATGGCAGCTAGGGCGTGGGTGCAAAAATTAGACACATATTTCACATTAAATCCTATGCCAGAACTTGAGTCGATTCAGTATGCCTCTATACACTTGGATGGCGTGGCTTATGACTGGTGATACAACGGGATGATAAACTTGGGGCACGCTCAAATCACCTCTTACAGGGAGTTCACCGAGTGATTGATTGAAAGATTTGATAGAAAAGACCCCAAGCTGCATTTTAAGGAGTTGGCACAACTCAAACAATGGGGTTCCGTGGACACATATATTAGATTTTCAAAAGTTATCGGTTCTTGTGACTGATATATCTGAGAGGAGGTTGGTTGTATTGTTTATAGACGGATTATCAGAGCCCTTGAGAGGTTAGATTAAGGCATTTGACCCTCCTAGCCTCCAGGAAGCCATTAAAAAGGCTAGGGACATGGAGACATCAGCATTTAAGAGCAAATTTCAGTCCAAGAGCACGCTGCCCAAGAAAGATAAGGACAAGAAATTCACTTCGAAAGAGCATGAACAGCCTAAGAAACAGTATACTAAGTTTGACAGTGAGACCCTTAATGAGCTAAGGAAGGGACTATGTTTTACTTGTAGAGAACCATATTCATAAGGTCACAAATGTGCTTCTAAAGCTAAGGCTTTGTTGATCGAATACCAATCAGACGAAGATGAGGTTGCAGAAAATTCTGAACAGCAAGCTGAAAGCGAAGAAAGTGATGAGGAAAAGGCCCCGGAAGAAAGGGAAAAGGTGGAAGAAAGCAATGTGAGGTTAGCCCAGTTTCATAGCTTCCAAAAGAATGAGTCAATGCATATCAGAGAGGTGATTTAGGGGCAGCAAATGGTAGCTTTGATTGATATAGGAGCCACACACAATTTCATAGATGAGGGCCTTGTAGCACGTAGAGGGCTCTCTACACAGGAGGTAGACGGATTTGGAGTTATGGTGGCAGATGACTTCACTATTTAGTTCAATCGGATGGTTCCACAATTGAGTGTACAGTTGGGCAGCCATGAGATAAAAGAAGATTTTTATGTGGTGGGTATTGGAGACACAAATGCAGTGTTGGGAATTCAGTGGCTATGTTCGTTCGGAGAGATTACTCTCAACTTTCAAACTATGGAGTTAAAATTCAAATCAGGTGGTAAGAATGTCATCTTGAGAGGCTTGTCCAATGGAGGACCGTGTGTTGTGACCTTAAAACGCATGGCAAAATTTTTTAGACACGATTAGATTGAGTGGGCAACGAGTGTATTGTCATGCCTACAGTCACTGAGGAGGTCAAAAGGTCCTATCCACCTGATATACATGAGCTCCTTACCAAGAGGAGCAAGGTGTTTGGTAGTATTCCTCTAGGGAGACCACCGGATAGGGGTATTGAGCATGTCACTGAGTTCGAGGAGGGAGCCAAACCTGTTATTAACCCTTTACCGTCATCCGAAGAGGCACAAAAGTGAAATTGAGAAGGCTATATAGGAGCTGATTGAGATGGGGCACATAAGACCAAGCAAAAGCCCATTTGCTTCTTCAGTGGTTTTAGTGAAGAAGGATGGAACCATGCACATGTGCGTGGATTACAGGGAGTTGAATAAGAAGACAATCAAGAACAGGTATCCCATTCCGCGCATAGATGAATTGATAGATGAGTTACATGGAGCAGTTTACTTCTCTAAAACTGACTTGAGATCAGGCTACCATTAGATTAGAGTGAGCGAAGAGGATGTGGAGAAGACTGCCTTCAGGTGCCACTTTGGGCACTTTGAGTTTTTAGTCATGCCCTTTGGCTTGACTAATGCACCAGCCACTTCCTAGTCATGCAGGAATAGAGTTTTCAGCAAGCAGCTCCGTAAGTTTGTCTTGATAATCTTTGATGATATTCTTATCTTCAGTAGGTCTTGGGAGGAGCACTTGAAACACTTAGATGAGGTGCTTGGCATACTTGAGAGGGAGTCATTATTTACAAAAGAATCTAAGTGTGAGTTTGGCATGACTGAGTTACTTTACTTGGGGCACATTATCAGTGCAAATGGAGTGCGGGTAGATCCCAAAAAAATTAAGGCAATATAAGACTGGTCACCACCCACTAATTTATCACAACTTAAGGGGTTCTTTGGATTATGTGGTTTTTACAGGAGGTTTGTGAAAGGGTTTTCACAGGTTGTTGCCCCACTTACAGACTTGACAAAAAAGGGGGCATTCTCTTGGTCCAAATCAGCATAGAGGGCTTTTGATCAATTCAAGGTAACGATGAGTTCATGTCTAGTGTTAGCTATTCCTGATTTTTCAAAACCATTTGAGTTAGAGTGTGATGCTTCAGGAGAGGGTATAGGGGCTATCCTAATGCAAGGCAAGCATCCAATCGCATATGAGAGTAGAAAATTGAGAGGGGCTGAAAAAAATTATTCCATATATGATAAAGAAATGTTGGCTATTATGCATGCTTTGGCAAAGTTTAGATAGTACCTTGTTGGGGGTAGATTTGTAGTTAAAACGGATCATAACAGCCTTAGATATTTCTTAAATCAGAAAGATCTTAGTGAAAGGCAGCAAAAATGGGTTAGCAAACTTCAAGCCTTTGACTTTGACATTGAATATGTGAAGGGGAAACAAAATGTAGTAGCTGATGCACTCTTTAGGAGGCCACATTTGTGCACAATTTCTGAGACAGCAGCTGATTGGAAAGAGGCAATACAAGCTGATTATGCAAAAAACTCATTCAAGAACAACATATTTGACAGATCATTGAATGATGAGAGGTATAGTGTTAAGGATGGATTGATCTTGTACAAGGGACAAATACTTTTAGTGGCTGAAACTAAGTTTTTGGAACAAATTTTGAAGGCATTTCATGACACTCCATTGGCTGGTCACCAAGGATTCTATAAGACATACAGGTAGATCCGTGAGAGGTTCTCATGGAAGGGGATGAAAGATTACATAACCAATTATGTTCGTGAGTGTTAGGTGTGCCAACAAAATAAAAATGAGCACACATTTCCTGCTGGTCTGCTGCAATCATTACCCATTCCCACTCAAAAATGGGAAAGTATAACTATGGGCTTCATCACAGTACTTCCCAAGGTGCAAGGGAAGGATTGTATCTATGTGGTAGTGGATAGGTTGACAAAATTTGCTCATTTCTTTGCTATATCAATAGGGTTTACAACATTACAGGTGGCTGATTTGATCTTCAAGGAGGTGTTTAGACTACATGGGGCACCTAAAAATATCATAAGTGACAGGGACAACAAATTCATTAGTTTGTTTTGGCAAGAATTATTTAAGCTATGTGGTACGGAGTTGACTCCCAACACTAGTTACCACCCCCAAACAGATGGACAAACTGAAATAGTTGACAAGTGGTTGGAGGGTTACTTGAGGAATTATGTTCAAGGACAGCAAAAGGCTTGGGTTAGATAGCTGCACCTAGGGGAGTTTTGCTACAATTCCACTTAGCATATGTCCATCTAGATGTCACCATTCATGGCACTGTATGGGTACGAGGCTCCTAGCTTCATTGATTTACTATTTGGTGATTGCTAGGTGCCCAGGGCTAAGGACTTCCTACAGGAGAGTCAGGATATCATGAGATCATTGAGAGAAAACATATAGCAAACACAGAATCAACAAAAGTTGTATGCTGATCAGCATCGGATTGAGAGAGAATTTGAGGTGGGTGACATGGTTTATGTCAACCTACAACCATATAGGCAGTCCACTCTTAAAAAGAGTGGAGAAGAGAAGTTGAAACATCGATTTTATGGCCCTTTCAGAGTCACCAGGAGAGTTGGTGAGGTTGCATATGAGTTGGAGTTACCAGAGGACAGCAGGGTACACAATGTTTTTCATGTATTGCGCCTTAAAAAGGCACTTGGGCATAATGTGGTACCTTCAACGGTGTTATCCCCATTGGATGAGGAGGGGAGATTGGAGCTTGTACTAGAGGCAATCATTGACTTTAGAGAGATGACCGTCAGGAGGAGGGTGATTATTGAGTATTTAGTGAAGTGGAAGGATTTACCAGTTGAGGACACGACATGGGAGAGCAAGTAGATACTCTAGCACCCAACGTTATGATTGCTTGAGGACAAACAATCTTTGGGGAGGGCGGACTGTAATGTCCCCTCCTAGTCAGGATTAGTGGGCATTACCTCTAGCCGATTTCCAAGTTCCTCTTGGCTAGGAGGCTTTGTTAAGGGACTCGGTTCCAGTTGAGTTGGTGTTATTGTTGGGTATTTCTATTTTTAGCGGGGGTCAATGGATGGGGTTGCTTGCGATGAGCCTCAGTGCATTCTAGTTGTTCTTTAGTTTGAGCCTTTGGATGATGACTTGTTATTTTTAGCATTTACTAAAAATAGTAAGTCCATTTCGGTGCATGGAGTGGTTTGGCTTGCTAGTATTAGCATTTTCAGATGACTAAAGTCACATTTTAATATTTGGCTAATGTTTTAAAAGAATGTTAAAAAAGTGACTTTATATTATAAAGTTAAAAAAAAGGGGTCATAAGGGGGACTTAAAAAGTGACCAAGGCGCCTAATCACTTCACTTAAGTTGTTTTTTAAATGTTTAAATTATATTTCCTCTCCTTGGGTATCCCACCTTGGAGAAAGAAAGATATTGAAATTAAATTTTAAAAGAAGTCAAAGCAAGGCGTGGGGTTTAGGGGTTTGGGCGCCCACTTCATGAAAACAACATAAAAGCACTTTGAGGCTTCATTTTGAGGTTTATGCTGAAGATTGTTTATGGTGATATGCTGCTGGTTTGAAGCCAAAGATTGTAGGACGGAGTTGAGGATGGTACTCCTCAGTTCTAAGACTAGCCCCGACAGTGAGAGACCTTGCTCAGGCTGGTGTAGGGTGTTTTCAGTCAGAGAACACAATTGGGCTTTCAAGAGTGAAGATATTTCAGTACTTTTGATTTGGTTTGCAGTAGGGTTTTAGTTTGTGATTGATATTTTTGGTGTGGAGTGCTTATATTTTTAGTTTGGAGTGATATTTTGGCTTTTTTCTAGAGTTTCTGCTTATGCCTGGGAAGCATATTTTTGCTCACAAGTCAAAGAAGATTGAAGATATCAAAATGGGTATTCAAAATATCATCATTCCTATCTAGGGCGCCTCTTTTAAAGCTAGTTTCAGAGTTTTTGGAGAAGAATCTGATTTTTCCTAGCCTAGTCACCCTTCTTGAATGGTACGACCTTGTTGGGAGTTGTGCACAGGCTGTGAGGGATTAAAAGGAGGTTTAAACAACCTTTTCTAGTATTGTCATCTAGCAACTTGGGGTCAAGGCGTACTTGCAAAGGAGGTTTCCAGTTTGCTGATAGAACTCATTTCCAGCTCTGATATAGTGTTTAAATTCTGATTTTAAAGTTGTTTGTAAGACTGTAATAACTATTGAAGAAATCAGAAAATTACTTGCTTCTGAAAGAGTTATATTTTCATGCCTTTTATGCTCTCTTTATTGTATTGTTATTGCACAATGCTCAAAAACAAAACATGCAATGCAAACACCTTCATATGTAATGAAAAAACCTCATGAAAACAAATGCAATCAGCAAACAGCAATGGGGTATGCACACAAAATTTTTTTGGGGTTGTCTATTACAAGGAGGCAAATGAAATGCGAATGAAGATTGCAAAAGTGAATTTGAATATCATCTTGGTTGCCCTAATTAGGGTAAAAGCAATTCAAACTCGAAGAGGAGGCTATAAAAATGAGTGCTGGGCTTCATTCTAGTTATCCATGAATATTGTAACGAAATGCTGCTGGAATTGTTTCAGGCCATTAGCTTCGAGGAATGCATACCTCCTAGCAACCTTGGTTTCGTGCTAGCAAGATAGCAATTAGCCGAGTTTCAGAGATTGCTTCTCATTTAGAGAGTGCAGATTGAGCATCACAGATGGAGTTTTGATGGTTTTGTCAGTTTTGTATTGCTGGTTTCTTGTATGGCTGTAGGTTGTTTTCACTCATACTTCTTGGAGGGATTTTTGTTGGTTTTGGGTGTTGGCTCCTTGGATTAGTCTACTTTGGGCGCCCCATTCTGCTAATTGGTAGATTTTTTGGTGGTGTCTATGATTTTATCTTGCAAGGTCACCCTCCTTCCAGGCCATACCATGCCTGTGGCTTGTCGTGGGAAGCGTGCTTAAATCATTTGCTGGAGTTTGATGCAGTTTCCTTGCCTAGGCTTGGTCGCCATCTCTCTTAGAGTCCATTGCTTCTTATTTCAGGTGATTTGGAGGAGTATTGAGTGAGTTAGTAGCATTTTAGAGGGTTTCAGTCTTGTTGGTTTGCATTTGCAGTTTGTTGGTTTAATAAATCAGATTGTCAGAAGTCAGGTTTTGTGTGTGTTTCTTCATAGTTGCAAGTCTTATGAAATTTGAAAAAAATATAACATCATTTGCAGCTTCTTGGACAGCATTAACACTTGGTTCTTTGCAGATTTATTTCCATATTGTAACACTGAATCAATAGTACTGATCAGCTTCTTTATTCTTTTGCAAACTATTGTTGTATCCCCACTATTAGTGGAAAAGGGTAGGCTTGGCCTCCCTATTTATTTATTTTCTTGCAAGTATTTCATCCCCACCATTAGTGGAAGAGGGCAGGCTTCGCCTCCCTACTTACTTTCTGTACTTGCATTTCATCTTGCTGATCGGCTGAGCCGTCATTGTAATTTCCAGCTTTTAGTAATCACTAATGATCCCCGGCACCATATGCTCACACCTCGCCCGTCATTGGGATCTTGGTGTACATTCTTGGCGTAGGGTTCCATTTCCAGCTGGTTTTGGTTTGCTCTAACCTTAACGGGTGCATTGTTGATTGTGAAAATTTGAAAAAATTGTAAGGGGGATATTACATAGTAATCCATACTTTTATTAATAAGGATTTCAAATCTACACCATCAACCTTGGGCCAAGTTTGACACTCTTAAGGGATTTCAAACCCATTCCGTCAGCCTTGGGCCAACTTTGACCTTCTAAGGGATTTCAAATCCACACCATCAGCTTCAGGCTAATTTTGACCTTCACCATATATAACCATGATTTTGCTAGTGTTGGCATTAATAGCAATTTGTATCATGTTTGTGGGTGAAAAGCTAAAATTGTTTAAATTTAAATGTAGAAGCAGATCATACCTATTATATTTCTTTGTTTTGAAAATTTGATCTGATGAAATTCAGATAGAAAATTTGGGGTGCGGAATATAGAGCTGAACTAAGTTTATTGTCACTTGTTTCATCAATATAATCTTTTTTAAGCTTTTGCCTGATTTGTGAATTATTTGTTCGTGTTTTGGAATTTTTTTTCTTCAAGTCCAGAACATCTAGAGTCTCATCTTGAATGGAAAGATTGGATGTCATTATGAAATAGAAACCAACTCTCAGGTGCAATGTCAAAAGGTTTTGAACCTTTCCTGCAGAGCATATATTTGTTTCTCACAAACTTTGCCATTCACATTGAATTTTTTATGCTTAACTCTTAAACATGCATGTTATTATCAATCAAAACAAATAGGAAGGTCTTCTATTATAAGAAATGTAATGTTATTTGTGGTTTAATGTCCTAATATGCAATATAATGACAGAATCATATTCACTTCATGTATCATTGGTCTGCAGGTTCGACCTACTCCTGGTCATACACAAGGGTGTGTGACATATATAACAGGAGAAGGCCCTAGACAGCCTAATCCTAGGATGGCATTCACTGGAGATGCACTTTTGATACGTGGTTGTGGACGAACTGATTTTCAGGTGGGTTGTGTTGTGGCTTTTATAGAATTATTGGAATTGACAATACAATTAGTTTCAATTGTGGCTGTGAATCAGGAGGCTATGATTTTTTATGAGATAGAAAGCTCTATTAACTATGCTTAAAGTGTCTTTATAAACTCTACTGGTGACAGCATATTTGAATAAAATCTAGGATTTCTGTTGTTCATTTGCAACTATGTATATGTGTTTGTGTCCATTTATGTGAATATTCCATGCAAAACTGTACTTGTGGGAGGGGATGGAGAGGATTTGTTAGCCTCTAGGGTCAAGATTGTTTTTTTAATGTCATCATCTTTAATTTTTGCCCCTTAATTTTTACTTGTCATTGGCTTTTTATCAAGTTTAGTACTTTCCCACCAAAATTGAAAGAATTCAGTTCCAGCTGGGCTTTCATAGAGAATACCCAGGTTAAAGAAGATTATGTTCCACATTGAGGACCATGTTCTATATCTCCTTGCAAATTAAATTACACCAGGTATCATGTTTGAAACTTGCTTGCCAAGTTCGCAAGATTCTTGGACTCAACTGAATTATCACTTAATTTGGGTAGTATCTGTCGTTATGATTATTCTCTTTTTACTTTTTAGAGATGTTTGTCTAACTTTTGCATCATTATATGGTTATATTTATTTGATCATGTCATTGTAATTGGAGATTGAGAAGTTTGACCGTATTTCAGTCAACAAGATAAATTTGATCTTCAATGATCTTTGTTCCATTTTCATTATATACTTATTGAACTCTTTTGACCTTGTAGATTGTCAAAATACGAGCACTTTTAAGATAGCTTCTTATGTAACATAACATTGGTATGAGATTGCTTGCTTTATTGTACAAATTGTTATTTCCTTTACTTATTTCCCCATGAAATAGTGATGAAACAAACCATTTAGATATCATTAATATGATCCCTCCAAAGATCCCAAGGACTTGTACACGGAAACTTCAATTCTTTATTCAATATATTGGGTAGGGAACATCCTCATTGTGGTTGGTCCTCATGGACATAATTGATTTCCATTAATTCTTATCATCAAATGCATCTTGAAATGCTTATGAAAGTTTACCAAATAGCTGCTTCAAGGAGCTTTCTTGAAAGAAAGCAGAGTACATGAAAATGCTTCCTACACTCATATTTTGAGGAGAGTGTTGTGCAAATTTCAATCTTTTAACAATTACAAAAAGTAAACAATATATACCATAACATAAGTGTATGTGGGGAAAACCCTTTCGGAAGAAAAAACACTTCACTCCAAAGCAGCTCAATGTATTATTTTGTAAACCACAATTACAATACACTTGCAGAGAAAGACTTCTCAAGAGTATCACCAACCAGAGATCCAGTAGGAATTTTTACAACTTAACAATATCTACAAACTCTACACACAACGTCGATCTCAAACACCTAATATATAGGAGATACAAAACCAAAACCATAAAATGGTAATGAGCTAAAACCACCCAAAAGTGGCATCCAAATTATCCCCCAATAAAAGATGTCTTATGATGTGTCATAATATGCATCATAAGTTGGTCAATGGGTGTAACTCCTCTTTACAACTCTTTTATGTGTCCAACTTTTTATATTTCCTATGATAACTTTTGATCCAATGGGCCAATTGGGCCTATTTTTTTTTAAATTGAAGTACTCAAAGAGATCTATGCAACAGGCACCCCCATATATGGTGCCAAGCAACTGAGAATTTTTATTTTGGACAAAAACCAACCCTATAGGCCAGAAATTGAGCTTTTTCATTCTATATCCAAAAGTCACACTTTTTGTAATCTTAACATTAGGAGCAAGGCTGAGACACCTTTCCCAACATTTCTCACAGTCATTGGCTTTGGCACTTCCATGTGGAAAGGTAAATCCTGAAGAGCAAGGACTGGTGCCGTTGATATATTTCACAATTTTCTCCTGCAGTCTTTTGTTCTTTTCTTTAAATATTTTTTTCTAGTAAATATGTTTAGTGAGATTTTATCTTCATGCTTTTAAAGATATACTCTAGAGATGTAAGCATTCATCATCTTTGATAGTATCGGGTAGTATCGGGTTTGTGGCAAATTGGTTATGCCATTATGCTATTCTTGTGGTCAATTTGTCATGCCTTTGCCTATACATTTGTCTTGAAGTTAAGATCAGTAATTCTTAAGCATGCATTATTGTCATATTTTTCATGTATGCATTTTATTTTGAGTCTTTGGGATCCATAATGTTTGGAATTCCTGATACCACTGGTTATCTCATGTCAGGGAGGAAGTGCAGAACAACTTTACAACTCTGTACACTCACAGGTGAGCAAACATACTAACAACACATTTAGTAATGAAAAATGTCACTAGAAATTTATACCAACCTTTGGTAATTATAATGTGTTGATTTATTCTCATATGAGGGTATTTTATTGTGTTTCAGATTTTCACATTACCAATCGACACAAAGCTGTTTCCTGCCCATGATTACAAAGGGCATACGGTAAATATAAATTTATCTGAAATCCATTGGTCTTTAGACAAAACTTTCAATAAAAAACAATTTGTCAACATTGTGCATTACAAATTTGGATACAGTACGACAAATGCCATATTTGTGGGTATCCAAAACTGCTTGGATTACAATGTTTTGAAATCCATACTGGTGCATTTTAGACCTCTAATCCTCCCAATGACTTGAAATATTATTCTGGCTTGACGGAACCAATCCTTAAGCTGTAGGTTGTAAAAACGAAGATGAAAATATAACTACATGATTGTGTTCTTGCTATAGTTCCGAATATTTATTTGGATTACAGTCTTTCACGTTTGACACTCAATAGTTGAAGATGGTCATGAGATTTCAGTTAGTCTAATGAATTTCCACTAAGAGGTTTAGTAACATTTACCATTGCATGACAATAATTCATGACTATTGCATTACAGTGATTGGACAGAATACTGCTAAATAAGCAGAGCATCATTGCATATTTTCTTATATTGTTGCGGCGGAGTTGCCTCTATAAATCTTAAGATTGGTGTGAGAAGGATGAATTTGTTGGGTCACAAGTATAACCATATATTATTTGACAAACAAAGAAATATATGGTTCAATATGTGAATATTTAGCAAGAGACTCAATTTTCCTTTTTCCTTGTATAACACAATAATTCCTAGAGATGCTTGAATTATGAACCATATGGCTAGCACAAATCTTGCTCAAAAGGTGAAAACCATTGATTGACATTTGAATCATAAATTGAACATAATAGTGAGAGAAAAACTGGATTTCAAAGCTTTAGCCATTCCCTTGTCTAGGGCACCTCTGCATCCACTACTTGCTCAAGTCTCCGCTTCCTCTCCATATTTTCTGCAGCCTCAACGAAGGTATTCCACTACTTCAATATTATCAGTTCTAAATCTTGTTTAACTTTATGATGTTGGGCTCCTTGCATGTGCCCTAAAAATTTAGCCATATTAGCTCTCTTCATACTTGGTGATACTTTTTTGAATATCAGTATGGCATATACTTGATGAACATGTAGTTCTTCAAAATTACAGATCTAGAGAAGAAAACACCCAGAGATTCTGGATATTTCCCCCCGTCTGGATATATGTATCCGTGTGTGTATTGGGTACTAGGTATGGACACCATACTCCCAGATTCAGCACGGATACCATATCCAGACACATCCATAAACTAGCCTATTTTTGGGCCATATCTGATATGATATGTCACCATACTGTTTGGTGCAGTATCTGGTTTAGGATTTAGAAAAAAGTAGAACATTAAGAAAATTGTACACATGCACACCATATGTAAATTACAACAGACATAAACACATTATAACAAAATAAATATTATAAGCTAAAATATAAAAATTAATACACACACACACACACACCCTTACATGTATAAATAATTGGATATATGTATATTTTTATAAATGCCATATCTAGCCATATCTGTATCTGGGGATATTGAAATTCGCCGTAATATCTGATACCATATCTGCTTCAATGCAATTCTGAAAACACCTACTAATTAATATGTATTTCCGCGTGAAAGAATGCTTTGAAGCCACATTTTTTGGCCAAGAAGTACTTACAAAAACTTAAAAGAACATGTCTCACCTTTCTTGGCAGGTTACCACTGTTGGAGAAGAATTACTCTATAATCCTCGGCTTACAAAGGATGTGGTAAATTTGTATCTGCATTCATATTCTTAGAATTTTATTTGCGTGGTTATGGGAAAATTTCCTCCTAGACAGGATATTAGTACAATACTAAACTGTGTGTATGTTGAATGATTTGCAGGAAACATTCAAGAATATAATGGACAGTGAGTCTACCCCTTTCCCTAGTGGATTGTATAGTTTCTACTTAAATTTATATTTTGAATTGTATAGTTTTACTGACATGCCAAGAAAGTTTACAGCTCTCTAGAAATTAACTTTTGGAAACTCTGGGCTTTCTTGTTTCACTTCTGACTTTATACATCCTTTTGCAGATCTGGGCCTTGCTTATCCAAAAATGATTAATGTAGCAGTGCCTGCAAATATGGTGTGTGGTATCCAAGATCCTGTGAAATCAGCTGTTGCTTAGGTTTTGCACAACGCTCAAGATACAAAGAATATGTCTAGGCAATAACATGTTTGATTTCTGGAACAAGTTTGTCTCTCACTAACCATGGAAGAGCAAGGGTTGTCATCCAGTGAAAATTCCAATGATTTTAAGTAGGAGGGAGCTTTTGGATTTGTGTCATATGTACACGATTCTGCAGTTTGTGCATCTTTACTTGACATTTTGACTGAATAATATTTGCTTGACCTGTACATTCCAGAATGTGACTTCTGCTTATCATGGTCTGTAAATTGTAAGCTTGTGCATAGCTATGAAATTCAGGAAACTGAAAGTGAAATTTCTTGAATTGTAGTTGGCTAGCTACTGGACTTGAATCTCGACTGTTTCTTGCAGTTTCACCCACGATTCAAGACAGCTAAGTCAACATGGTTTTTCTCTTGGTTATCAAATGTGATGCCCTACTTTTGCATTGTGGGTTTGTGATGTGGGGA
>VDFB02258100.1:0-12913 GCA_007258455.2 Sequoia sempervirens | reverse complement strand
AGGAATTTTTACAACTTAACAATATCTACAAACTCTACACACAACGTCGATCTCAAACACCTAATATATAGGAGATACAAAACCAAAACCATAAAATGGTAATGAGCTAAAACCACCCAAAAGTGGCATCCAAATTATCCCCCAATAAAAGATGTCTTATGATGTGTCATAATATGCATCATAAGTTGGTCAATGGGTGTAACTCCTCTTTACAACTCTTTTATGTGTCCAACTTTTTATATTTCCTATGATAACTTTTGATCCAATGGGCCAATTGTGCCAATTTTTTTTTAAATTGAAGTACTCAAAGAGATCTATGCAACAGGCACCCCCATATATGGTGCCAAGCAACTGAGAATTTTTATTTTGGACAAAAACCAACCCTATAGGCCAGAAATTGAGCTTTTTCATTCTATATCCAAAAGTCTCACTTTTTGTAATCTTAACATTAGGAGCAAGGTTGAGACACCTTTCCCAACATTTCTCACAGTCATTGGCTTTGGCACTTCCATGTGGAAAGGTAAATCCTGAAGAGCAAGGACTGGTGCCGTTGATATATTTCACAATTTTCTCCTGCAGTCTTTTGTTCTTTTCTTTAAATATTTTTTTCTAGTAAATATGTTTAGTGAGATTTTATTTTCATGCTTTTAAAGATATACTCTAGAGATGTAAGCATTTATCATCTTTGATAGTATCGGGTTTGTGGCAAATTGGTTATGCCATTATGCTATTCTTGTGGTCAATTTGTCATGCCTTTGCCTATACATTTGTCTTGAAGTTAAGATCAGTAATTCTTAAGCATGCATTATTGTCATATTTTTCATGTATGCATTTTATTTTGAGTCTTTGGGATCCATAATGTTTGGAATTCCTGATACCACTGGTTATCTCATGTCAGGGAGGAAGTGCAGAACAACTTTACAACTCTGTACACTCACAGGTGAGCAAACATACTAAAAACACATTTGGTAATGAAAAATGTCACTAGAAATTTATACCAACCTTTGGTAATTATAATGTGTTGATTTATTCTCATATGAGGGTATTTTATTGTGTTTCAGATTTTCACATTACCAATCGACACAAAGCTGTTTCCTGCCCATGATTACAAAGGGCATACGGTAAATATAAATTTATCTGAAATCCATTGGTCTTTAGACAAAACTTTCAATAAAAAACAATTTGTCAACATTGTGCATTACAAATTTGGATACAGTACGACAAATGCCATATTTGTGGGTATCCAAAACTGCTTGGATTACAATGTTTTGAAATCCATACTGGTGCATTTTAGACCTCTAATCCTCCCAATGACTTGAAATATTATTCTGGCTTGACGGAACCAATCCTTAAGCTGTAGGTTGTAAAAACGAAGATGAAAATATAACTACATGATTGTGTTCTTGCTATAGTTCCGAATATTTATTTGGATTACAGTCTTTCACGTTTGACACTCAATAGTTGAAGATGGTCATGAGATTTCAGTTAGTCTAATGAATTTCCACTAAGAGGTTTAGTAACATTTACCATTGCATGACAATAATTCATGACTATTGCATTACAGTGATTGGACAGAATACTGCTAAATAAGCAGAGCATCATTGCATATTTTCTTATATTGTTGCGGCGGAGTTGCCTCTATAAATTTTAAGATTGGTGTGAGAAGGATGAATTTGTTGGGTCACAAGTATAACCATATATTATTTGACAAACAAAGAAATATATGGTTCAATATGTGAATATTTAGCAAGAGACTCAATTTTCTTTTTTCCTTGTATAACACAATAATTCCTAGAGATGCTTGAATTATGAACCATATGGCTAGCACAAATCTTGCTCAAAAGGTGAAAACCATTGATTGACATTTGAATCATAAATTGAACATAATAGTGAGAGAAAAACTGGATTTCAAAGCTTTAGCCATTCCCTTGTCTAGGGCACCTCTGCATCCACTACTTGCTCAAGTCTCCGCTTCCTCTCCATATTTTCTGCAGCCTCAACGAAGGTATTCCACTACTTCAATATTATCAGTTCTAAATCTTGTTTAACTTTATGATGTTGGGCTCCTTGCATGTGCCCTAAAAATTTAGCCATATTAGCTCTCTTCATACTTGGTGATACTTTTTTGAATATCAGTATGGCATATACTTGATGAACATGTAGTTCTTCAAAATTACAGATCTAGAGAAGAAAACACCCAGAGATTCTGGATATTTCCCCCCGTCTGGATATATGTATCCGTGTGTGTATTGGGTACTAGGTATGGACACCATACTCCCAGATTCAGCACGGATACCATATCCAGACACATCCATAAACTAGCCTATTTTTGGGCCATATCTGATATGATATGTCACCATACTGTTTGGTGCAGTATCTGGTTTAGGATTTAGAAAAAAGTAGAACATTAAGAAAATTGTACACATGCACACCATATGTAAATTACAACAGACATAAACACATTATAACAAAATAAATATTATAAGCTAAAATATAAAAATTAATACACACACACACACACACCCTTACATGTATAAATAATTGGATATATGTATATTTTTATAAATGCCATATCTAGCCATATCTGTATCTGGGGATATTGAAATTCGCCGTAATATCTGATACCATATCTGTTTCAATGCAATTCTGAAAACGCCTACTAATTAATATGTATTTCTGTGTGAAAGAATGCTTTGAAGCCACAGTTTTTGGCCAAGAAGTACTTACAAAAACTTAAAAGAACATGTCTCACCTTTCTTGGCAGGTTACCACTGTTGGAGAAGAGTTACTCTATAATCCTCGGCTTACAAAGGATGTGGTAAATTTGTTTCTGCATTCATATTCTTAGAATTTTATTTGCGTGGTTATGGGAAAATTTCCTCCTAGACAGGATATTAGTACAATACTAAACTGTGTGTATGTTGAATGATTTGCAGGAAACATTCAAGAATATAATGGACAGTGAGTCTACCCCTTTCCCTAGTGGATTGTATAGTTTCTACTTAAATTTATATTTTGAATTGTATAGTTTTACTGACATGCCAAGAAAGTTTACAGCTCTCTAGAAATTAACTTTTGGAAACTCTGGGCTTTCTTGTTTCACTTCTGACTTTATACATCCTTTTGCAGATCTGGGCCTTGCTTATCCAAAAATGATTGATGTAGCAGTGCCTGCAAATATGGTGTGTGGTATCCAAGATCCTGTGAAATCAGCTGTTGCTTAGGTTTTGCACAACGCTCAAGATACAAAGAATATGTCTAGGCAATAACATATTTGATTTCTGGAACAAGTTTGTCTCTCACTAACCATGGAAGAGCAAGGATTGTCATCCAGTGAAAATTCCAATGATTTTAAGTAGGAGGGAGCTTTTGGATTTGTGTCATATGTACACGATTCTGCAGTTTGTGCATCTTTACTTGACATTTTGACTGAATAATATTTGCTTGACCTGTACATTCCAGAATGTGACTTCTGCTTATCATGGTCTGTAAATTGTAAGCTTATGCATAGCTATGAAATTCAAAAACTGAAAGTGAAATTTCTTGAATTGTAGTTGGCTAGCTACTGGACTTGAATCTCGACTGTTTCTTGTAGTTTCACCCACGATTCAAGACAGCTAAGTCAACATGGTTTTTCTCTTGGTTATCAAATGTGATGCCCTACTTTTGCATTGTGGGTTTGTGATGTGGGGATAACTTAATTCATTTTGCTATTTTTGCATTCCTTTATAAAAAGTTTGTTTCCCCTCAAAATTTCTACTTGGCTTTACAGTAAAATATAAATTTAATCTCATCTGTTTCTTGCAGTTTGACTCATGGTTTCTCTCTTCGTTATGAAATGTGATACCTTACTTTTGCATTAAGGTTTTGTGATGAATGGATAATTCATTTGTTTTGCTATTTTTGCATTCATTTATGAAAAGCCAAAAGGTTGTTTCCCCTCAAATATTCGACTTGCTTTACAGTAAAAACAAATAAAGTGTAAATGCCAATTTCATAAGGTGTGTTTCATAGAAGAATATTAGGAGCTTATCCTTGAAGTAGTCACCCTCAGTGCGCAAAACTGAAATACAAAATCCAATCCCAAGCAAGTGGAAGGGTATAGAGAAAATTTCCTAAACAAACAAGAATTGCTTGGAGCACACAAATGGTTGAAAATAATTGCTCAAGGCAACAATATCTACATAGTCATTTCAATCTGTACTGTAACAAATTGGCTCTGTAAGCCCGCACAGGTAGCAGAGTTGGCTTGGGCAGTGGGTTTGCTCCCCATTGGTCTCGGGTTTGACTCCGCTTCCAGGTTTAAGAGGTGGGACTTCTTCTTGGCGGCGGATCTCACCTGCAGGGGACTAGTCTCGCCCCAGCTTGCCCCAGGTACCCAAGATATGGGCTGCTGGGCCGCGGGGACACCCCTGTTCTATGAAAAAAAAAAAAAAACAAATTGGCTCTGTGTACTTTTCTTTTCCTAAATTTGTTGAGTTCAAAAACAAGAATCATAGAACTTTGTTTTTGCATGTCAATTAGGATCAATAAATATATAGTTTAGACTTCAGAACGAGTAATCGTCTCTAAAAGAGGCCTTATTTTCTAAATTATTGTTTATGAGTTTTCTATTGGTTTTACTTTTACTTGTTCTTCCTGATGTTAAAATTTAGTTAAAGTAGTTAGCATATAATACATTATGATACAGTTTCATTAGCATCCCATTATTTTACGCCCAGATTGAATGAGGTCATCGCGAATCGTGATTTTCTCCAAGTTGCCCGAGCAGTAAAATTTTCAGCATGCCAGGTTTACTTCATACTTTTAATTATCAATTAAAGATTGCAGTCAAATTATGATAGTTATCGTATTTTTCGAAGCTCATAGATCTGATGTCGATTAATTAATACAGGTCCCCATCTTCATGATGGTATCGGTGTTCATTTACACTTCATTATTCCAGTGATGTTGTTGGGTAACGCTTCGAGGTCACTATTTTCAGCATCGCCTCCAGCTCAGCGCAGGAGTTTTCCAGTTGCTCCGCTGATAGCGCCATTTCGTAACTTTCGCCAGTGTTGTGTTTATGAACCATCTGCTAACAGATTCCCTTTGAAACAACAATTGATAAGTAGAGGTATTTTCCACAGCAGCATCGGGATGGGTGACCCCACGACCGCTTCATCTCCGGGAGCATCAGATGCAATGCTAAGTGGACTATCTGGATATCATGGAGATGGGTTCTGTTGAACCACTACTCATGAAACATGCTGGCCAATGAGTTTGACTCCGGAACCACACTGCTGAACTCGAGTAGCAATATCATAATTTGACACGCCAGGAAAAAAATAATTCTACTTATCAATTGATGAGCTAAAGGCTCTATTATGAATGGTTCATAAGGCACACCGCTTCAAGGTTTTGCAATGGGGTAACAACTGCCGGCTTAACCTGAGAAAACTCCAAGTTATGCTTGAGTCGAGCAAAGATCGGGATGGGTGACCTCTCTTATCACCAAAGGTTTACCGTGAGCATCAAATACCTGGGATGCAATGAGTGCTAAGCCAAATTATTCGCGACGGCATGGGTTCATGAACCACTAATGCCTAAAACATGGGTCAATGAGTTTGACTTGAAACTACACGGTTGAATCCTGATAGCAATATCATAATTTGACACGTTGTGGAAAAATACCTCCTACTTATCAATTGATGAGCTAAAGAGGCTCTATTATGAATGGTTCATAAGGCACAACACTTGCTGAAGGTTTTGCAAATGGGTTAACAACTCAAGTGGGCTTAACCTTGGAGAAAACTCCCTAGTTAAGCGCGCTTGAGCTGGAGCAGTACTGGGATGGGTGATCTCCCGGGACGGACCAGTGCTTCACCTCTGTGAGCATCACCTAGATGCAATGAGTGCTAAGTGGACCATTCGATATCATGAGAGATGGGTTCTTGTTGAACCACTACTCATGAAACATGGGTCAATGAGTTTGACTCGAAACTACACGGTTGAATCCTGATAGCAATATCATAATTTGACACGCTGTGGAAAAATACCTCCTACTCATCAATATAATACATTTTCAAACACTTACATGACTAACTAATGCAGTAGTCCCCTAGAGGGGGCATTGCTCTCATCTGTCTGCTTGAGGGAGTTCCATGTGATTACAAAACAGTGAAAGTCTGACTAAAAATATCTTTACCTAAAAACCAGGAGCAGCTGCTGCTTAGGAGAAGAATTTCAGATATACATAGGGGTGGGGGACTATGGATTTGCAGCAACTGCGGACAATATTTCTGTAATAAAATTGTAATCTACAGCCATTCAAAACTATTTAATTATTTTTTGTTATTCATGTCGTAATTTTGCTCTGCAGTGATAATTCTATCAGGTTTTAAACTAATGGGGACCTACAGCTTTTTAGATTCATGGGAGTCGTTCACTTCAAAATACAAATGTGTTTCTAGCAGCACCCATTGAAAGATTTCAACCATGCAGCTGCATAAGACTACTAGGTAAATGTCCTCACCTGGGAGATGAGGGACTTTGCCGCATCAAATTTTGAGGATCAAATTGTGTGGAAACTTTGTTTTCACGCTGAATATGATAGCAAATGACAACTTTGTGTCTCATTTCTTTTGTCCATTAGTCGTCTTTCTGTCTCAGTTGTGATTTAATGCCCTGCCCCTT
Organism: Sequoia sempervirens; assembly: GCA_007258455.2. NCBI lineage: Eukaryota > Viridiplantae > Streptophyta > Pinopsida > Cupressales > Cupressaceae > Sequoia > Sequoia sempervirens. Next base: position 6,238 of record VDFB02258100.1, on the reverse strand, counting down.
GAATTTCATGCAATAATCTGAGAAATTTGTATCACAATTTTCAGTTATTCCCTTTTGTTTCAACCTTTGCATGTGGATGGATTAAAGCTTTGCTTTTATTTTGCGAAACAGACATTGTTTAAAGTTTTAACCATTTTAGTTCCAGTGAAATGTCATCCATGCAAATTGAAATATTTCCTATTTGTATATTTTTGTGCTGCTTTAAATATCTTTTTTTTTTCTGTGAATATTCATCAAGGGAATCTACCCTAATAATAGAGGAAGGAGTTCTGTCCTACTTCGCAGCCAAATTTGTTCCGTGACAAATTGTAGTACTAACAGCTCTATAACATTATCACTGTGCATACCTGGTTTATTGCTGAGCTCATCTTGATGATAACTGTAAATTGGCGTTTCTATTTTGTTCCACCAATTTATTCTATTAGTATAAATCATGCATTTTCAGCATGTGTTGCTCTTTTGCTGAGAAGGGTATGTAACAAACGTTTTTCAGAATTACAAAGATTTCTTGTGCAGCCAATTAACAACAGGAGTCCCAAATGTTAGAATTTAGCTATTGCGCTGCTAATTTTTATCTATCTCTAACTAAACTTAATGGAATAAATTCAATAATTTTTAATTACAACAAAGCAAACTAGCTGCGAGAAGAGTTATTTACTGTGACTTCATTTTCATTTATTAGTAGGGTAGTTGGCATATCTTTCTATTTTGGAAAAAAAGAAATATAGGCATAAAAAATTCAGACCTGACAAAAACTTAGAACTAGCATAAAATGGCTTGAAAAAAAAATTGTAATAGAATATTGTTAGAGATGGCCATAATTAATTTCCTTTCACATTCAGTTCTAAGTAGTATTCAGTAACAATGGAAACACAACAAAGTAGCGCGATGAATCAGGTGTGCAAATGGGGTAAACTAATTATTACTTTAACTTCATAGTAATTTCGAAATACCCCTGATCTGTATCACTACTTGCTTTACCACAGCTCTTCTGGATAACTTGTGTAGAAGTTTCATCCATGAGAGCTTTGGCAAATATGTACCTGTGAAAGCCTTTGTTCATTATACAAAAAAGCAAAATTCATTACTATTTTTTTTGTATTTCTTAGCGAGACAATTCACAAATTCATTACAGAATCTGCTATTCTTTATGTTTTTCTTATTCCAACCACATTTGTGTACACATAAATGATATTTTCTGCCAGAGGCATGCAAAATATAAGTCCTGTTATTTGAGAAAATTTACAAATTTATTAAACAATTTGTTATTTTCTTAAGCCTTAAAAGTGCTGTCTTGCCTATAATGTAAAATCTATGTTACACCGAGTTTCCAAGATGGGGGCGGGCCGTGGTCTGTGAGGACTTGGTGATGGCTGAGGACGGGGGGCGGGCGTGGACGGGGCAGGAGAGGGTGGAGGCAAATTTTATAGGGGAGAGAGTAGGGATAGCTATTGGAAAAAAAGGAAAAATTGAAAAATATAGGAAAATTCAAATATTTATATGATAATATTGATAAGACATTTATCATATTCATTATAGAGCATTAATATATAACATTAGAGAGTTGAATTGAGATTTCATGAAAGAGTCGAGGAACAAATTGACAAAATTTAATTGTTTTCACTGTCAATGTTTATATATATTAAATAAAAATTACAACAAAATGTCTGAAGATTGCAACTTTCAACTACAAAATGACAAAAACAAAGAAAATATATTGCTATTCCTAATCAACATGTTGGGATTCAATCCTGTAGAGTCCAACTTTGCTTGAGTCCTAATATCTTTGTGCACTTAGGCCTCAGTTTTCCCATCACATATAACAATTTGAGAAATATTTGTACGAGTCTCAATTTGCCAACTTTTTAAGTGTTGCCCTATGTCATCCCCCATGTGCTCATCATGTGGTAAAACTTGCAAAGATCTCAAAAAGTGTAAGTGTGGGGGGTTGTGTTGTTTAAATTTCGAAGAGTTGTAATTGTGTCAGGTTTTTAAACTTTTGGGGCTTCCCTTATTAGAGTATCATTCCTTTTGTTCCCTCAAACTTTGATCCTTGACTTTTTTCACAAAATACTTTATTGAGGTTATGAGTTCAGACTTGTCCTTGTTTGGGTACCTCATATGAAGCACTCTCGATACTTGAAACCTCAACCATATGCCTTAAATTTCCTTTTGGTGTTGGAGTTTCTACCATCTCTTTCCTTGAGTACCTATTCCTTGGTAGATCCTCAATCCATGAAACTTTGAAACTTTCACCTTTGATGTCCAGGTTTGACGTTGCAAAATCCTTCTTAGTCCTTGCCTTGTTCCCCTCATTTGCTTCACAAATAAAAATGGCTAAGTATGAAGCACTCCCGATCCTTGAGACCTCAATCATATGCCTTAAAGTTTCTTTCAATGTTGGAGTTTCAGTCATCCCTTTTCTCAAGTACCCATTATCCTTGAAACTTCAAACTTTCACCTGTAATGTCCAAGTTTGATGTCGCAAAATCCTTTTGAATCCTTGCCTTGCCCCCCTCATTTGCTTCACAAAATAAATGGCTACGGAAAAGATATGTCTTCAAGTTTATGCTTTTGAAGTTGTAAAGTTCTCCATCTTGGCATCCCTTTCATTTGTTCCCTAATCTTTATTTTATCCTTGTTGGAGTTTCAACCTTCCCCTTACTTGGGTACCTCATAATGACCATCCTTGATTCTAGACTCCTACTCAATATTTTCACGAAGTTACTTCATTGTAGTCAGAGTTGTAGCCTTGCTTCTACTTGGGTGCCTGTTCCTTGTCATTCCCAATCCCCAAACTTCTCCATATCCTTTATACATATTTTTGGAGTTGGAATTTCACTTATACCCTTACCCAAATACTTCTTCCAAGGAATCCTTGAACCTTGGTGCTTGATAAAATCCATTCATACATCCCATCAGAGTCAGATGTGTGGACATATCCTTGATCTAGTACAAGGTATGAGTCATCCCCAAACCTCGATCATGGACACTTTCCATTATTTTTCAGGAGGCCATTTTTTTAGGGGATGGTAGGGGATAACAATTAAAAAATAGGAAATTTCAAATATTTGTATGGTAACATTGATAAGATTTATCATATACATATAAAACAATAATACATAACATTAGAATTGAATTGAGATTTCATGTGATAATCAACAAACAAGTTAACAAAATTTAATTGCTTTCATAGTCAATGAGCATATATATTAAATAAAAATAAAAATTACAACAAAATGCTCAAAGATTGCAACTTTCAATTACAAAATGATAAATATAAAAAATAGAAAATATGTTACCCCTAATCAACATGTTGGGACTCAATCTTGGAGTGCTAAATTTCGCTTGAGTCCTAGCTTCTTTGTGCACTTAGGCCTCATTTTGTCCATCACATATAACTGATTTGAGAAATCTTTGTATGGGTCTCAACTTCTCAATTTTGTATAAGTGTTGTCCTTTGTCATCCCTTGTGTGTCCATAATATGTTAAAAATTACAAGGATCTCAAAAAATTTAAGTGTGGGGGGTTGTGTTCAAATTTCTAAGGGTTGTACTTGTGTTGGACTTTTGAGGCTTCCCTTACTAAAGTACCGTTTCATTCGTTCCCTTGAATTTTGATCCTTCTTTTTTCACTAAATACTTTTCAAGATTATGAGTTTGGACTTGTCCTAGTTTGGGTACCTCATATGAAGCTCTTTTGATCTCCAAAACCTTGACCATTTTCCTTAAAGTTCCTTTTGGCCTTTCCTCAAGTACCCATTTCTTGGTATCAATGTTCCACAAAACTTTGAAATTTTCGCCCTTGATGTCTAGGTTTGATGCTGCAAAATCTATCTAAGTCCTTGCCTTGTCCCTTTAATTTGCTTCACAAATAAAAAATGCTAAGGAAAAGAGATGTCTTCAAGTTTATGTTTTCAAAGTTTTAGAGTTCTCCATCTCGACATTGCTTTCACTCATTCCCCACTCTTTCTTTTATCTTTGTTGAAGCTTTGTCCTTCCCCTTACTTGGGTACCTCATAATGATCATCCCTAACTCCCAACTCCCAACTCCCAACTCAATATTTTCACTAAGTTACTTCACTAGAGTCAAAGTTGTGGCCTTACTTCTACTTGGGTGCTTGTTTATTATCATTCCTGATCCTTGAACTCCATCGTTTCCTTTATACCTCATTTTGGAGTGGGGATTTTGCTTATCCCCTTATCCAAGTACTTTTATGAGTGTCCTCAAATCCTAATGTTCACTCGATAAAATCCCTTCATACATCTCATCAAAGTTGGAGGTGTGAACACACCCTTAATTTGGTACTTGGTACAAGGTACAAGTCATTCCTAAACCTTGATCCCTGACACTTTCCACTATCTCATCTCATTGGAATTGTGATTTCAAAATTCCCTCCATTTGCATACCTTAAGGGATGAATTCCTTGGTACTCCCAATCCTCAATCCTTGACAATGGCATGAGTCATGAGGTATCCTTGATCCCCAAACTCCCATGCTTTTCTTTGTTTTCTCCCACCCATCTTCTTGTATGACCTAATACATCATAAATGAGCCAATAAGGCCATGCAAATACTAGATTAGATTTGTTCATGCCTAAAAGTCATTATTTAGTCTATAGGCATGGATTCAAAGGGAAAAAGGATGAAGGTTCCTACATTGTAGTTAATCTATCAATCAAGTTTCAAACCTCAATTATTCTCGAAACATCTCCACACTAAGATTTTTGGCAGATTTCATGAGCTCTTTTCTGCATTGTACACTCAAAATGATGGATGTTGTTGATGCTTAAAATGGTGGTTATCATGAAGATATGTGTTTCCTCATCTTCTAGGATTCTCTACACATCTCAAAGAGGCATTTTCTACACATGAACATTAATGTGGTGGCATCAAAGGTATGGGTGACCTCTACAAAGAAAAAACAATTGTGTTTCTTTTCCAAGGGTTGCATACCCAAGTTTTAATTCTTTAAATGTCAATTTATTCTTCATTAAAATAGTTTGTCTTTCTTGTATCCACAAAACAAAAGTGCAAAGAGTGTTTTAGGGTTTGAAATCTATTAGTTTATTCCCCATTAGGCTAGTATATTCCAAAAGTTCCAAAGAGGGGGCTTTTGAAGTAAATATTTGTAATTGTAGTTGATAAAATATAAATAAATAAATAATATTGTGTTCAACAAAAATGATTAGTATATATTGTAATTGGGAATTAGTCCCCGACGGTTGGTTAGTTCTATTGGGTAGTTGTTGAAGGCTGGTGTCCTCAACCAACATCGACCAACTACATATTTCATGTTTCATTGTAGTTGGGGACAACACAGTGTGTATGATGTACTTACTACATATTTGATGAATGAAGAATACACTACCTATTCTATACATGTGCATTGGTGAGTAATTGATATGTTTATTATTGTTGTTATATATTCTCGTTTACTCTGTATTAATTGGTCACATTAGCATAAGTGAGTAAACATTTGACGCCATTGCCAATACAAACTTTGGCAATACACCAAACAAAAATGAGAGTCATGGCACTGTAATGGGTCAACTAGTTAAAGAGCTGGTGCAAGAAAACAAGGAAAGAGAAGACGTGTTGATAGAAGACCTCATAAATATGTGGGATATCTCACTCAAAGAACAAGTATGGAGGGAAGCTCTTAGGAGAGAGGTCCCTTAGGCCGCCATCTGGGATAATTTGACTGTCAATCTAGAGGTTGACTATCTTCTCGACAAACTGTCAAGATTGATAACACGATACTATATCATATTGCAAGACCTTTGCACTGAGGAAGATAGGTAGCAATAAAGGAAACAAATATGCAATGGTATGAAGAACAAAACATAAGAGAGGAGGAAGAGTGTGACACTGATTGACGACGTACACCAAAGAATTGATGTCATTAACTTAAATGAACTTGGGAAATTAAAATAAAGTGGTGAAGAATCAATCAACCATAAAATAAGAAGATCCTTAAGGATACAAGAGAAAACTAAACGATGATGATGACCAAGGGGTGAAGCTGGTAAAGAAAAGGATTTCTCAAAGAAAGTCCAAGTCCACCTAGGAATAGAAGTCAAAGACGAAGTGCAAGCATAAGCCATAGTCGGGAGAGACAAGGGATCATAAGGATAAGAAAACATACAAGGGGAGATTGGATTGAAATAGCTAGACACCTACCACTTCTCAACAATGAAACACAAATAGACCTCGCCAACCAAGTTATAGAACCATTC